>OX359291.1:7604668-7802168 GCA_947179395.2 Pulicaria dysenterica | reverse complement strand
CGCGGAATGAAATTGACCGGAATTGGAATTCGTTAAGGAATTGGAATTGGAAGGATTCCAACTGAATCCGTTCCTTTGTGTGTTTGGTTCGCGGAATTGAATAAAATTCCAAATTTCAAGTTTTATTTGGTTTGCAAAGAAATTGGAATGGAATTAACAAAAATGAAAAACCTTATGCCCTACCCACCCCACCCTACCCCCACCCCCTTCCCTACCCCTACCCCACCCCACCTCACCCCAACCCCAACCTACCCCTACACAACCCCTTACCTACCCACCTACTTTACCCCCACCCACCCCACCCTACCCTACCAATACCCTAACCCTACCTTACCCCCTACCTACCCACTCCACACTACCCCATCCCACCCCACCTAACCCTACCCCTACCTACCCACACACCCTACCCTATACTCTATGGTGGTGACGGTGGTGGCGGTGGTAGTTGGTGGTGGTCGGCGAGGAGGTAACAGTAGTGTCACGGTGGTGGCGATTAGTAGTCGGCGGCGGCGGTGGTACGATGGGACGACGGCGGTTGGCGGTGATCGGTGGCGGTGGTGATGGTGGTGGCGGTTGGTGGTGATCGGCGAAGGCGGTGGTGTGGTTGCGGTGGCGGTTAGTGGTGGTCGGTGGCGGTGGTGATGGTGGTGACGGTTGGTGGTGGTCGATGGCGGTTGGTGATGGTCGTCGGCGGTGGCGCTGTTGGTGGTCGGCGGCGGTGGTGCGGTGGTGGTGGCGGTTAGTGGTCGGCGCGGCGGCGGTTGGTGGTGGTCGGCGGCGGAGTGACGATGGTCGGCAGCGGCGGCGGTGGCGTTTGGAAGTGTCGGCAGTCGTGAAGCGTAATAGCGTATAGTAAGCGTATAATTCGAATTCCCGAGGATTGTCTTAAATTCCATGGGTTTAATGATGGAATTACAATTCCTTAAACATGGGAATTGGGAAAAATTCTAATTCCAATTCCTATAACTCCTTGAACCAAACAGGAGTTAGGATTCGGAATCTCAAATTCCAATTCCGGGCAATTCCGGACAATTCCGGCGAACCAAACGGCCCCTAAATATATATTTATACCATTTCCTTGCGTGTTTCCTACTATGGGGTCCTCAGAAATGCCAACCCAAGCATTGACCAAGGCCAACTCTTCCGGGTATTGCTTATGCTCTCGTTGGAAATTTCTTCGGCTCGCCTTGTTGTCGTCCCGAACGCTTTCGCGGTACTTGAACCGGCGGTGGTTGTTGTTGCTGTTGTTAGGTATCCGGAACAAACTTATCTTCGTCATCTTCGTCTTCATATTCATCTACAAGTTGGTGTTGTTGGTGTTGTTGATAATGATGTTGGTGTTGTTGATATTGAATCGGGTAGCCACCTTGGTAGACTTGAAAATTTTGTTGCATCGGGTAGCCAAGTTGGGATAGCGGAATTTGTTGTTGTTGGCTAAGCATTCCTGTGTACGTAAATTGCGGGGGAGCGAACATCGGGTTTGGTTGAGTCATCGGTTGAGACACGTCAAGAAAGAAAGGATTATCCGACGACGGTGTAAAACTCGGAATTTTTTAACGGTTTCTTCCGGATGACGGAGGGCTTGTGAAATTTTGGTTTGGATCCATGGATTGTTTTGTTAAAAAAATGTAGAAAAGATGAAGAGAAGATGAAAGAAAAGATGAAGATCTAGAGATGAAAGGTGTAGAAAATTGTTTAGAATGAATGGTATATATATGGAGATAAACTAAATATTTAAAATTAAAATAAAACAAATAAAAAACTAGCCGTTTGTGACCGTTGGGGGTGAGGGGTGAGATTCGATGAAGGAAGCGCCGAGCTCTGGAACCCGGATGCGATGGAACCCGCCGAGTCCCCCACACCCGTAATGGTGTTCCTTGGTAAACCCGGTGCAAACTCGCCCTTGGCGAGTCCCCCATAACGGATAGCCTTATCAACCCAAATCAACCTGATTGCCACCTCAGCTGTCATATTATTTTTTCATCATAACCAAAACTCAACCCAAAACACAAGTATTACCTATTTTATCAACCCAAATCAACCCAATATATTTTCTCTATCCTTATCCACTCAAAAAACAAAAAAAATATAATAAATAAAAAAACTGACACCATCTCTTTCTCCTTCGGTTTGGTGAACCCAAAGCCAACCCAAAGCAAAGTATGGGTACCTTCAACCCAAAGAGCCCGAAGGCCAACCCGAGGGCGCTACTTATGGCCTTAAGAGCATCTGAAACCTTACTTTTTTATAATTGACTCTCTATCTCTATTTTTTGTGGGTCCATCTATTATAAACAATCTTCCAACTCCAACCTTACCCTTTATTTAATATTTCAAAAGTAAGACCCATATATCATTAATATATTAATAGATACCACAAAGAAAATTAAATAGAAAGTAAAATTATATTAGATGGTCCATGGATGAAGAGTCAAAATTCACATTTCATATTTGAAGTTGATTTTTTCAATACTTCATATTTAAAATGAGGTATGAATAATAGTTGGAATGGAATTACTATTATTTTAAAGGGATGAAGTATCATTGGAGATGCTCTAACATACCTAAGTTTCTTTAACTTATATTAGTTGAGGCTTTTTATGACTTACATGTTAGAAGAATAAAACAAGTCATAATTATTTGGTCGGGTTGCAGATTAAATTTTATGTCTTTATATGGTTTGGGTCATGCGGATTAAGCTTTTCGTTAAACCTGTATTTGACACTCTCTCTCACACACACACTCTCTCTGTGCGAGTACCAATCTGAACCGTCCAATTCTCCCTCCTTCAATGTCATTACCCACCCATGAATTCCTTACATCCCTCCACGCTCTCCATCCATATACTTCTCATATCCAAGGAAAGACTGAGATTGGTTCTCGCGGTTCTCGCACTAACAAGTTTCTCAAATGAACCCTCCCATATATATATATATATATATATATATATATATATATATATATATATATATATATATATATATATAGAGAGAGAGAGAGAGAGAGAGAGAGAGAGAGAGAAAAGAGAGAGAAAAGAGAGAGAGAGAGGAAAGTTCATTCGAGAGCCGTTGTTAGCGCGAGAACTGCGAGAACCAATCTGAGTCGTTCAATTCCCCCTAGTTCAATGTCATTGTCCACCCATGAATTCCTCACATGCATCCTATCCCTCCACGCTCTTCATCCATGATCTTCCCAAATCCAAGGAACGGCTGAGCTTAGTTCCGTGGTTCTCGCGCTAAAAACGGTTCTCGAATGAACATTCCCCTATATATATATATATAAGTTCAAACGATAATTGCTTTTCGTAAAACAACCGAATATAGCCACTTATAAAAAATAAGAAGAGTTCATATTAAAGAGTTATTATTTGATAGCATTAAACTAATCAAAATTATCTTTACTTAATTAAGTGCAATCTGGACATTTTTACATTACCCACACATTTTTTAAACTAGGTATTGGTCCGCAACTTTAGTGAAACTAGGAAAACGAATAGTAATGATAAGATATATAAATATAGTTGACTCGTAAACATAAATAATACATATATCTCCTATATTCAAGTGAAATATAGATATTGACTTTGGGTAACAATTTGCTATGAGTAGATAATTATCGTATATAAATATTCATTAATTTTTTAATATTGATAAACGTAAAAAATAAAGTTTGAATTTTCTAATTTTTCGGTTAACCGTCCATTTCTAATATCATGAACCGTAACCAAACCGAATAACCGAAATTTTCTTAGGTTCGGTTAACCAGACCGCAAAAATTAAAATAGTATGTTTGGTTAACCAAGATTTCGGTACTGTTTGTCGGTTTTTCGGTTCGGTTTTTCATTTTGGAATATTTTTAACACCCCTATGGGTAGAGGTGGGGTAAAGGTGGATTGTCGGTATTAGGGTTAAGTAGGGTGGGTGGTGTGGGAAAGGTAGGCAGGGGTAGATTGTGGGTAAGCTAGATTAGAGTGTGTAAGGTGGAGTAGGTAGGGTAGGGGTAGATTGTAGGTAAGTTGTAGTAAGGTGGTGGGGTAGGGGGAGGAAGGGTAGGGTAGATAGTGAGTAAGTTTGATAGGGGTAGGGTAAATAAGGCGGAGTAAGGTAAGGTGACTAGGGGTAGGGTAAGGTGGAAGAGTGGGGGTAGGGTAAGGTAGGGTGGTAGAGTGGGGATAGGGGTAGGGGTTGTCCGGGGGTATGGGCGGGGTAGGGTATGGTGGCGGCAAAGGGGTAGGGGGTGGTGGACGGTTGATTATATAATTTATTTGGTTTACACATATTGAATAAATTTATTTTGTTTAGATTTCAATTTCAATTTTTACTAACTAAAGATATAGTTTTCACAAATTCCAATTTATATAAATTCAAATTCCTATGAATTCTAATTCCTTGGTCAAAGTTCAATTCACTCATGTTCATTTCGTGAAATATACAAACCCTAAGTTGCATTTAATTTATTGAACGACTTTAACCGTTCTTTTAATAAAATAAATTTAACTGTTCAATCTTACCCCATCTATATAATCAAAATTGGAATTTCAATATTGACTTTCTGGTCCAATTGAATTAAAATTATTAGAGGATTTTCATATATAACTTTCTTAAACATTAATATATTGTTTTTACTAACCCTAATTTACAAATATTATATTTACTTTTTATAACATTTCAAAAAGTGGGAAAAAGATTGAGATAGTTTGAGTTAGGCTATATTAGTTATTTGGGTAAAAAGAGAAAGTAGAGGAAAAAATAATATGGCACTATTATGACATTTGTGTAACAAAGAGAAAAAGGAAGGACGATACTAATGGCCTAGGATCTCTATCCCATTTCTTTCATTCCCCACCTTCCTTAATTCTACAGCTCGTTGCCACCCTACCATCGCCAAATTTTTATGGCTCATCCTACCCCTCCGTCAAACTTATCTACGGTAGGCTTGATACTTCTCACTGTGTCCGACCTCCTTCACCACCATCATCATAAACCTCCTCACCACTACTGGCCTCCCTTATCGCCATAGTCTTCCATGGCTGGTTTGAGCTTCTATGTAACGACGGGTTTTCTTGAAAGTCATGATTAACTTTTTTTCTTAATTAACTCAATAGTCACAACCGGATACATCATTAATAACACCGTGTCAGCCGAATCTCTTAAAAACCGCTAAAAGAAAACATTACATTACAAACTCATAAAATCATTTTATATTAATACAAGTCGGTAACGGTCTACAAATATTACTTCTAACTACCTAGTAGAGCTTCCCGTCTCAATAGAGCACCTATACTATTACGAGACACCATATAAAAAGAACAAGTGTCAGGTAACGCCTTGTGAGTCAATAATAAGCTTAAAATATAAAACATCATATTAAAACACCAATTAAAAGCATATTTAGATATTATAATAAATACCCAACCCGACCCATTTGTGTACTTGACCCAAACCCGAACCCCCAATCATATAACACCGTCAATTCATACAATCTTGACAAACCAAATTAATCAAATAATCCTTCAAATAGTAACAAGCTTAATCAACCATCAACCAACATAACGATATTTTCATAATCATTTTGAATAAACCGTATTAGCTATTATTTAACTATCGTTTTTATACATTAGTTAGCAACCGTTACTAAAATCTGTAATCGGTTAACCGTATGTAAGCGTGTGTCCTTAGAGTTCACCTAGTTGATGTCTAATCCTTCTACGGAAAACCTAGTTCGCTACTTGTGTAACTTAGTTGACTCCAGCACAAGATGGGTAACTACTCCCTTTTGTACGCGAACCCCTAAGAACCCGACCGCTTTCGCTACTCCGTTCACTACTCGTATGACTTAGCCGACTTATGCACATAATGGGTAGCTACTCCCTTCTGCGTGCGAATCCCTAAGAACCTGGCCGCTTTAGCTACTTTGATGACGCTGCAAATCATGTGTAGCTTGTGTTGTTTAGGTAAAAGTTAAACACGGTGCTCGATACACCTTCCAACACCTTACGTCATGTATTGCGCTTAAGCCCAACCATTTAGGCCACACATCACTCAGTTACGAGTCAATTAAGACCTATAACACATGCCCATAGCCCTCTAGAAGAACTGTTGACCCATCTGGCTAGCACTTTTAGACTAAAAGGCATCAACTACCCCCTCTGGCTAGCACATACCGTATAGTAGGTACTACCCCCTCCCACTAAATAATTAAACATTCATTCGTTAATTAATCTTGCGAACCCATAACGCAAATCAATTCAAAACCGTATCATCATAAATCATATCCGTAAAACAAATAACCATAAATCATATCCGTATAATTATATCGTGTTCATGTAAATCATACAACACACACAAATCACATAACCATGTAAACATCAACTTTATTACTATTTCCATCTATTTAGTAAATCAATTAAATTATCCGTAAGTGTTCATAAAATTACACTTTGTCTGGCGAGCCTCACTTAAAGTCCTGTAAGTAGAAGCCAAGTGAACTGTCAAAGTCTACTGATCAACCTCAACGATAAACAACCCTAATAAATAATCGGTTAACGAAAACCGAAACAAAGATAAAACAAGCTACAAATCACAAGTTACCATTACTAGACAAAAAAGATCATAGATTAACCCTCCAATTAGATCACTATTCACACACACTAGTGGGTAATAGCATTTCAACCCAACAACAATCGAAATTCAGTACCTCTCAAACCAAAAATCACATACCACCGTCGTCCTCCCTCATCACCATTGTCGTTCACCGGAGATCTAAGCTTTCTAACCATCACCAGCCTCTCTTATCACCACCATCGCAAACCTCCCCACCACCAACAACCTCCCTCAACACCATCGTCGCAGGTTTGATATTTCTTTCTCTTCTCGCTCAGTGACACCATGTACTCCATCACCATCCGAGCTTTCTCTCTCTAGTCTCTACATCAAATGAAACCGCAGAGCCCGTGATTGAAGTCGCTTCCTAACATTCTTGAAGCTCCGAACACCGAGATGTGTTGGGACAACCACCTAGCCAAGTTTGGTTTGGTTTGGTTTTAGGGTTTTGATGTTGAATATAGGAATTGGATTTGGTTAGAGGTGAGGATCTTTCTTAACTTTATTTATAATTTTGGATTGTAAATGGGGTTTATGATATGCTCAAAATTAGTGGGTTTTTAACCTAATTCATTTGGTCAATTTATTAATTGTGACCAACACAGTGTTACATATGATTCATATGAACAAATGTTATTTTAGTATGGACCAATATTGTTTCACATATAAACCAATGTTAAACTAATGATGTTTCATATGTGAGCATGCACTATTAAGTATAGTATAATTATTTGTTTGTAAAATTATTCTTTGTTTGTTTAATGGATTAGCTTAGTACATGAAAATTTATAAAAACTTATATAATAAGTTTAAAAAAAACCTACGTATATTTTACATAATATTTCATTTGTGATTTCATATTCAAATATATTAAACAAAAAAACCTAATTAAAAAATAATTTAAAATATATCAAATGTATTGTCTAGTTAAAGAGGAAAAATCATTATTATTATCTTGTAACATTTTTACATTAATAATTTGTATTTTTAAAGATATATTTAATCATAAAAATTGATGAAATGTTATATATATTAAAAGATAACTGAAAAATAAAAGAAGAAAAAGGAAAATGTGCTGATCTAGAGGGAGGGGAAAGGCCCCTCACATTTTGAAAACATAGTTATCAGTCATCATGCAAAAACCGTTATCCTTTTAACTTTATATATATATATATATATATATATATATATATATATATATATATATATATATATATATATATATAGACAAAGGATCAGATAGAAACGTTCGCACCGTGCGAACATCTGCAAAACACTTCTCTAGAACAAACCACTGCATCTAGATGCAGTAAAATTACAAGAAGGGGATCTGATACGAACGGCAACGATCGAATGGCCATCTCCGCCTCACCTTTATCTCACCTTCACCCCGGACTTAACCGTCTCATCCCCACCATTATCCTCACCGCCTCACCTCCGCCGCTCCCTAGCGTACACGAGGAGATCCATCTTCCTCCTTCCTCCTTCAAGACGATTGACTCATCTGCCCAAATATGAAATTGAAGCTCTGCCCAAATATGAAATTGAAGCAATTTTTGGAAGAACTCTTGCTGGTAACTACTCAATCGAACATAAGGTAAGTAATCATAGCCCTATGATTTTTGCTGGTACTACTCAATTGAACTCTTGCTTGTAACTACTTCTTCCAAAACGATTGCCTCCTTTGTCGCACTTTCTCCTGTGATTTTTGCCACATTTAATTTTGTTGCATCTAGATGCAGTGGATTGTTCTAGTGCATCTCAGGTGTTCGCAATGTGAGAACCGTTCGCATTGGATCCCCACCCTATATATATATATATATATATATATATATGTATATATATATATATATATATATATGTATGTATGTATGTATGGGGAGGGTTCAAACGAGAACTGTTTTTCGTACGAGAACTGCGAGAACCAATCTCAGCCGTTCCTTGGATATGGGAAATTCATGGATGGAGAGCGTGGAGGGGATCAAGTGTGGCAGGGTGCATGTGAGAAATTCATGGGTGGGTGATGACATTAAAGGAGGGGAATTAGACGGCTTAGATTGGTTCACGCAGTTCTCGTACAAAAAACAGTTCTCGTTTAAACTTTTACCTATGTGTATGTATGTATATATATATATTCATGGGTGGGCAATGACATTAAGGGAGGGGGAATTAGACGGAGATTGGTTCTCGCAGTTCTCGTACGAAAAACAGTTCTCGTTTGAACTTTTACCTATGTGTATGTATGTATATATATATATATATATATATATATATATATATATATATATATATACATACACATAGGTAAAAGTTCAAACGAGAACTGTTTTTCGTACGAGAACTGCGTGAACCAATCTAAGACGTCCAATTCCCCTCCTTTAATATCATCACCCACCCATGAATTCATCACATGCACCCTGCCACACTTGATCACGTTCTACATCCATGAATTTCACTTATTAAATCAACGGTTAAGATTGGTTCTCGTAGTTCTCATACGAAAACAAATCTCGTTTGAACCCTCCCCTATATATATATATATATATATATATATATATTTATTTATTTATTTATTTATTTTAAATTAATATTTTGGTTTTTAGAGGATGAAAAGCTGTTACATTTTCATCTGTGATTAGGTCTACATATTCTTGGGTTATTTTTGGAGATTCGTATACATTTAAAAATGATAAGGTATATTGTTTTGTTTGCAATATATTTCGTACCATTCAAAAAATGTTAAATGAATATTATTTTGATTTATATAATTTCTCCATTCTATTTGATGTATAAATTCTTTTTTACTATCATTAATGGTATTATAGTAATATTCTCTTTTTTCTTTATTATGATTTGCATAAAATTCATTTTTAAGATATTCCATATTAATGTATGACTCAGTCATTTTTAAAGTAATGGATTTTTCTTTTCAAATATTCAATTGTTTTAGTTAAATACTTACGAAGATTATTATGAATAATCAAACTTTCAAAAAGTGGTGAGTTATCAAAATAAGGTGATGAGTTATCAATTATTTGGTTAGCTCTAATTTCTTTAACAATTTCAAGTTCGAGCCATTCTATAGTATCATTAATATTTTTAAGTATATTTGTTTTTTAAGATTTCTTGAATACAAACTCATTTTAGTGAACTTGGTTTTTTAGGTACTCGAGTCTTTTGATCATGATGTCTGAGCATTATTTTGTATGTTTAGAACCCCAAATATGGGTTAATCTACTAAATACATTTTCTTCGGTAATAATTTCGTGATTTAATATCTTTATGTTTTGATTAACTTGCTTGATCCTAGAAATTATATTTTTTATTTCTATTTTAAGTTTTTCTGAATATAAGCTCATATTTGATTTTTGAAGTTATTAATTTCTGTTACAAAATCTGTCTGAGTTGAACTATATCCTTCAGATTTACTTTGTCTATCTTTATTATAAATGGGTTGTGGAATATTTTTATTAAAATCTACATATCTTAAGGATTTTGATTTTTTAATAGAAGGATTTTTTAAATCAATAGTACTACTATTTGAACCTGTAGATAATCTTGAAGGAACGGTTTATATATTTTCAAAGCTTACTTCTACAGAACCATCTTCATGTTCGATAACACTAGATATTCTACTAGATTCTCCTATTGGTTTAGGCATATTAATATCCTGTAGATTCCAATTACAAGATTAAGTTATTTCATTCCATTTGAGGCGTTTTGGTATTTGAACTTTAGTATGTTGTGGGTTAGATTCGAAAATTATAGTTTTATTTTTTGGACTAGCTATTCTAGTTCTTGGTTCTATTGTTGAAGTCATAGTCTTATAACAAATTCTATATATAATAGCAATAGCCTTTGTTTCTTATTTAAATTCTAAGTTTTTTGTTTGATTGTTAAAACTAAAGTATCAAGAATATTTGGGTCAAATAATCCTACTGAAAAATTTGGATAACAATTAAAATATATAGGACCATTTGAGATATTAGTTTCTTTCATAACTAATATTGAATTTTTAAAAATTAGTATGTCTAGGATCTCTTAATATTAAAAGGACTGGAGCATCTATACATAATCTAAATAATGGTTTAACAGCTACTTGGACTAGACCAACATGTAAATATTTGTATTTATTTCTATGTTGAATTATAGCAGATTTGGATAATAAATGTAAGTTATCATAATCTTTATTAATAGATATAGTTTGTTTAGATGCTTTGATTGAATACCCATGTAAAAAGTCAAAAGCTCCAATTTTATAAATAGTATTAAAATCTTGTTTTGGAATCGTCCAATTTGATAAATTTTGTTCAATATCAGAGATATGAATTTTCATAGAATTCATATGTAAATCAGTTTCTTCATTATTCTCTTTATCCAGATTATGTTTTTTAGAAAATAAATTCATCATTTTATCTGTAATTGTAAATTGTAATTTTAGAAATAGTATGATTCGAAAGAAATTAAATTCTTTTAATGATTTTTAAATAGATAACGAAGAATGCCTACAGTGTCTTATTGTTGTGGTCCGGCTGGGCGTCTTACAGACCTTGCTACGCCTCTTACGCTAATCCAACCAACAATAATGGTAACATTGACAATAATAGATCTTCTAACGTTATTATTTTGAAATCATTAAGAGATTTAATATTCTTTAAAATCATATCTATTAATAAAATTATTTGTTTACTAAGACAGATATTAGACTTCATAAATCTTCTAATAATATAATCAGAATAAATTAATTGATGAAGAACAACTAAGAGCACATGGCTATGATACCATTTGTTGCAGGATCATATATATATATATATATATATATATATATATATATAGAGAGAGAGAGAGAGAAAGGATCTCATACGAACGCCTAAACATATGCGAACGGGTGTGTTTGGATATCATATAGCAGTGGATTAGGTAGTTCACGGTTTTTTTTTTGTTTTTGTTTAATGTATTATATGGCGGTGGGTGTTGTTTATTGTGATAATTGTTAATTGGCTTCTTGGATGGTGGAATTAATTTTTAATATGCGGATGCCACTTGAATTAATTGGTGAACAATAAACATGAATTACTAGATTTGATTTTATCCCAGACGTATATATATTTGATTTATAATTATAAATTTTAGACTACTTCATATCTTGCAATGTTTTTTGACCTATTTTATACTTACTTGTTATTAAAGTAAGGGTTGGAGAAGAGATTCAATGTTTTTTAATAAAATTTAATATTTTTAGGTAAAATACAGTGATTTTAAATTAGATGTAGTGGTTTTAATCTAGATGCATTACTAGAATACAGAGGTGTTTGAAGTGAGAGTTTAACCTTATTTTAATCTCAAATTTATCCTTCCTAAATTAAAAAGAATTGGAAGGAAAACATTTCCTTTCTTTTCATCTCCTTATTAAACTAAAGAACATGACGTCTATGTTATTTTTATAAAGGTGCAGTAATTTTAAGTCAGATGCAGTGACTTGCTACATAAGATGCAGTGTTTTTAAACAATATACAATAATTTTAAATTAGTGTAGTAAGTTTGTAGAAAAATATATTTGTAAATTCCAAATCCATTACATATACTCAAAAAACAATTATACCTTATCTAAAAACATTAAACCTCATCTTCACCAATATATATATATATATATATATATATATATATATATATATATATATATATATATATATATATATATATATATATATATATATAAACTTTGCCCTCCAAATCCAAATTATAGCTTTATAGAAATTAATGCATCATATTTTCTTTTGGAATGGCAATATATGAAATATTTTCCATCATATTTGCTGCAATATATATTCCAGCCGTAAAGTTTGACCAATTAAAATATAGATACCCGCCGTGCGTCACCGTCCAATTGAAGTTAAAATGAGCGTTCGCAAAGGATCTCGTATATATATATATATATATATATATATATATATATATATATATATATATATATCTGTGTGTGTGTGTGTGTGTGGATTTACAATTTACATAGGTTAATTGCATGTTGATTATCTAATTCAATCAATTTCAGGGAGACCTTGCTTGTTGAAGAAATAGTTAGGGATATTAGTCGCAAAATAAATGTACACTTGCGGAATATAAATCCCAGCCTAATTGGGATGGACACATCTATTATTACCATAAGTTCCTGGTTGCAAGGACCATCCTCAAAAGCTAATGCTGAAGTTCTCACAATCTGGGGAATGGCAGGGATTGGAAAGACAACTTTGGCAAAATATATCTATTGGTTGCACCGCCATGAATTTGAAAGTAGCAGCTTTATCGAAGACATTGAAGGAAAATGTGCACAACAATCCAGTACAGCAGCACTACTTCACTTACAAAATCATCTACTGGTAGATGTTCTAAAGAAAAATGTGATCGAAGAACATAATGTAGATGTGCGCACATCCAAAATTGAGAAAGCATTAGCTAAGAAACAAGCACTCATTGTTCTTGATGGTGTTAACAACTCTAATCAAGTAGACATTTTGATCGGAACAAAAGGTTTTCATCCGCGAAGCAAGATCATAATAACAACCAAAGATGGGTCAGTAACACAGACATGTGCTTTATTTCATGCAGCCTTTCCTCCGCAACATACAAAGCATGGACTTTCTGGTTTAAGTGAGACTGAATCTTTAAGGCTTTTTTGTTGGCATGCATTTGGATGATATGATCCAAACGAAGGTTATGAAAAAGAGGCAACAAGAGCTTCAAAGTATTGTGGAGGTCATCCTTTGGCTCTTAAAGTTTTGGGTAGCTCTTTAATAAATAAAGATGTCGCCACTTGGGCTGATATATTTAAAATGTTACACACCGGAGAATTTCATACTCATGTGCGCAAGGCCTTGCAAATCAGCTTTGATTCTTTGCCATCAAATGATTGCAAAGAATTGTTTAAGCATATTGCATGTTTTTTTGTTGAAAATGATAGAAAATTGGCAGAAGCAATATTGAAGGAATGTGGTTTTCTCACATCATATGGCATCAATATGCTCATTGATAGATGTCTTCTCACAGTTGAAGAAAAAAAGTTGAAGATGCATCAATTACTTCAAGAGATGGGGAGAGATTTAGTTCGTCAAGAATCCCCAGAAAACCCATGGGAACGTAGTCGAGTATGGAATAATGAGGAGTCACTCAATTTGTTGAAACAAGACAAGGTAACATGACATACTCTTTATACGTATTCATTATTTTGCTTCATCTGTTATGACAATATCTTTTTATTCTTTATCTTCATAACTAGGGTACAACAAAAATTCAAGGTCTTTACCTTGACATGAGAATACTGGAGAAACAGCCATTAAGTGGATCAAGTAGTGTTATAGAGTATGAATCTCGAACGGATGTGAGCATGAATTTTGGAGTATTTCCATCGATTCGTGAAGTTTTGAGTTCCCCATTTTCTCCTAGCATTGAACTGAGAACAAATGCATTAACAAAGATGGATAAGCTACATCTACTCCAACTAAATCATGTAAAATTAAAAGGATCGTACAAGCATTTTCCACAAGGTTTAAGAGGGTTGTGCATTCATGGATTCGAATTGAAATATATTCCTTTGGACTTACCAATGGAGAAATTGGTTGCTCTTGACATGTCTTACAGCAATCTGGAACAGCTTTGGAAGAAGCCAAAGGTATGCAATTCAAATATATTACTTCATTTTACATGGTCTACTAATGTATTTTTAAGAATAGTATTTATTGGTTGATCTCCATGCAATAGCTTCTTGGGTCATTGAAGTACCTAGATCTGAGTTATTCCAAGCTTGTTACAGTTGGTGGCTTTGCCGGTCTACCTGCTCTTGAGAGTTTGATTCTTACAGGATGCAGAAGTTTGATTCATGTGTGTGAATCAATAGGTATATGTGATAGACTTGATGTTCTTGATATGAGATACTGCAATAAGCTTAAAAATCTTCCAGACTGCATTAGCAACTTAAAAAATGTTAGAACTTTATCATTAGATGGTTGCCTAGGTGCTCGTGAATTTGAAAATAAGAGGAAGTACAAGAATCTTTGGAAAGTTGTTTGCACAAAATCACACGCCTCTTCCTCTGCCATTACATCATTCACCGAACCCAAAAGTTTAAAATCATTGACTTCTTTGCCACATTCACTGGTAACCTTGTCACTTAAAAACAATAAATTAACCAGTGAATCCTTTCCAAAGGACATGAGCAGCATGGCATTGTTAGAGATATTGTATTTGGATAACAATCCAATTGATTTCATGCCTGATTGTGTGACAAGCTTTAGTAGGCTTAAGGTACTCAGTGTTGCAGAATGTAGGACGTTGAAGTCAGTTTTGTGCCCTCCAAGTACAGTCAAACTTTTGTATGCTTACAATTGCCCGTGGCCTGAGAAAATATCATTTCATCAAGACATGTTAGCGCCACCATTACTTGAATATACGGGTTCAGAGTCCTTGTCTGAAGTTGAGGGTGTAATAAACATCCAAGCTCTAGCACACATTGATAGCCACATCTTACATAGATTGGGGTGGACGGATTTACAATACTTAAAAGATCAATACATGCAAATTTGGGATTCATACATATGGACCCATGCTAAGAAACTTCCAATCCATGTACTCTCTCTCTCTCTCTCTCTCCACCTCTTTTTTTGCAAACTTAATATGTATGCTCAAAATTCATGCATATTGTTCATGTATTGTAGACGTTTTACGAATTTGGAATATTCAGCACATGTTTTCCAGGGAAAGAGGTTCCAAAATGGTTAGCTAATACACATAATGGGTCGTCAATATCGCTCAGCATACCATCATCATCATCATCATCAATGAAGAAAAGAATCGAAGGAATAAATGTATGCTTTGTACATACATTTTCAGGTACAGGGATGGTTAGCTCTCTAAGAACAAAAGTACAGAATATAACAAAGAATCGAATGTGGATATATTATGGCTATATATTAGCTGTCCGAGAAGATGATGAAGATATAGTATGGTTAAGCCATTGGATGTTTAGTAACGATGAGATTGAAGATGGTGATGAAATAAGTGTTACCATAGTAGAGGAGGAGGAAGATGGTGGTGTGAATGTAAAAGAGTGTGGAATCAGTCTTGTATACAATGATAGAGACTTGGTAGATAATTCTTTGAATTATTACAAGACATGGAAACATATCATTGGTGGAGATTTGTCGGATTTTCAGTTGACTTCAGGAGATTACTTCCTAATCCATCATCGATTTTTCCGTCATGCTTTTGAGTTTAAAGAACTCTTTAAACATAAGACAACCCAGAATTTAGTTGGCTACATCCCCCAATATAAAGGTATAGTAATTTATTTAAATGTTAGTTTCCAATATTCTCACATATATAAACTAATTATGAGTTTATTTGCTCTTTCCAGGTGAAAATTCGGATAAAGACAACAATCGGTTCAAATAATCGTTTTTATTTCTATAGGAACACTCCTTTTGTGGAAAGGAATACTATCACATCTCCCACTTGAGGCAAGTCTTTCTGTCAGATCCTGTATATGTTCTTTGCTTCTTACTAGAGAGTGATCAATAACTATTTCTGGTTGTGAGGCTGTCATTCTAAATGTAATGCGGTAAGTTGAAAATTTTTCTATGTCAAAATGTCAATAGTAAAAGAGTTTAATTATTCTTTTGTAGGTTGTTGAAACTTGGAGGAGCATTGAAGTTTTGCAACCTTCTACATGAGAAAGGATATTCAAGTATTTAGTATTGAGGGGTTTGAATTGTTAGAAGATATATGGTTTACATGATGCTCTATAGGTGTTTTAAATTATTTGTTTCATTAAGTATGACAATTCAAAAACATGTTTTTTTTCTTTGCTAAATCTATCTTTTCGGATTTTCATATATCACTTAGAAGAAGCCCTGCATATTGGATGTTTTAAAATGAGACTTGATGTAGAAGTGCTCTAGATGTGTATACTAGATGTTCAACATGCTTGATCTAATGAGAATCTACTTAGTTGTTTAAGCTTACATATATATGGGACATTCAGGAATCAGGGTATGATAGTTTTAGGGGATGGGCAAGTGCAGGCAATTAAATAATTAGTAATTGATCAGTCTGGATTAACTGATGTAATTAGTGTAATCCTAACAAACTTTCCTTTCAATATGTAACAAAGTTAGAAGATGGCTACTTTCTCATTAACGCTATAAATTTTTTAACTACAATGTAAAGCTATTTATGAACTAGCCGAGTGCCTGAGTATAATAACGAGCCAAGCCGACTCTAGATTATTAAACGAGTCGAACTACTCACAAGTTATTCCGTTAAAGGCTTAAAATGATTGAAGTCTTAATGAGCTCGAGCCAAGCTTGAACATAGACTGAAGCACGAGTTAGTGTTCAAGTCTCAAAGAGCAAGATCGTTTAACTCGCAAGCTTTAGAAGAACCTGATGTAAATAATCTTCATTCAAAAGGACAAAAGGGACTGAATATATCTTTACCTTATCAAGATCACTTGAAGCACTCGCAACGGTCACACTAAGATTGGATTTGGTTTGTTTTAGCAACTCAGATTCTTTTAGCTAGAGGCTTCTCAGCTGCACCTACTCGAAAAGCCAGCAGAAAGTGATAACAGGAAATCAAGAACAAGCGTCTGAGCGGTTTGATAGAAGACAGTACCAATTGATTCATAACTTTGTTTGAACCAACTGTAATGAGTCAACAAATCCCAAATTTTTAACTATTAATTTCATATTATTATACTTTCTTGAATAAGTGTTCTTATAATTTTAACTGCATCTAGCATTGGTGTGCATAGATAAGATTGCCAAAAGGTTAATTCAATTTATTAAACAACAAAAATGGGTTAAAACAACATAGTTAAGTAAGCAATACTGTCCCCATGGTCAAAAGTCAAAACCAGATGTTACATTTTGACATTTAGAAGATATAATTTGACATGTAGGTTAGAAATTGACATGACTTTATTCAAAATGCAATTCAGCTACTACGGTATGTTGTAGATATTTGTATAATCATATTCAAATTTGTTAAATTATGCAAAAGTGATAACAAGAAAGGGCAAACGCAGATCAATAGCTTAAAGTGATTACAAACAGACAAACGCATTTATGATTTGTCAAACCTGTTTGAATCGAAAATAAAGATCAAAGTAGTGATGAAAAAATTGGAAACATTCCATTCGGCAAAGAAACCGCATTCAAAGGATACCCATTTGAGGATTTGAGTTCAAACTGGTTTTTGCGATTAATTCTCGACTGAATCTTGAAAACCCATCTGGAGGAAGATGACTTTCTTGAAAAATTGAAGAATTTTGCAGAAGAAATGTTCTCTTGAATAAGTGAAGAAGGTGAGAACTGAGAAGGTGGTGGAAGATGAAGAACAGGGGTCGATTTGTTTCGCCATGCAATTGTAAGAAATCCGAATTTGATTCAAACAAGAATGATGTGTAATCAAAGGGACCCAGGATTTTTTAATGACGATTGATTTCTATTTTTTTTTTTTTGAACATCAAGATTTCATATATATTACTCACAACACAATGGAAAGAGTCACAATACATCCGTTTGCATCACACTAAACATACAACACACTAATATAACACACACGATCACGTAAAGCCCTGACAAGGTAGAGTAGCCTACGTAGCAGCATCACACACAATGAAAACCAGTCTTCTAATCCGTCTGCACCACTCTATATGAACTCACATGAATTAACTCAGCAACCCACCATGACCCGTTTCACCAAGTCTGGATCGGGATATGCAAGGTTCCTCCGCCAGAAGCATAGCAACGGTTCGCTGTCTAGGACCTCCAACTCGTCTTCGTATCCAAACGACATCCAAAAAGTATTGTCCGACAACGAGGCCCTTCCTGTAGAAAGTGGCAGCCCAAAACCTGCAAAACTCAGAAAAAACGAAGTCTGGAGCTTGAAACAAGGACTTGCATCGGCTGGAAAGAAGATGGCCTAGCAAGTCAAACAAGGATCGAAATGCCCCCCTTATAACACCATAGCTACAAGAAGGGTGCAAACCTCCTGCACAATAGAAAGCCCCTGAACTAGCCTATGACCATGGCTACCAAATGTAGGGAACACAATGTGAAAGTGTGTGCAAAGGTAAGAGTGCCACCATATTACACCCGAGCAAGAGAAATATAGCCATAGCCTCTAAACCTACCAGCACCACCCTTATGACTCCAAAGTACCCCTAAACCCAACCCCCCAGCAAGACTAAACATCGAAGAGGCACAACACAACGGAGAACGGAAAGAAGGATTTGCCAAGGCAACGGAAAGAAGGCCTAGCAAAACAAACAGGGATTGAAATGCCCCCCTTATAACACCATGGATACGAGACAAAGTGCAAACCTCCTGCACAGGAGAAAGCCCCAGGCTAACCTATGACCATGGCTAACAGAAGGGAGGGAAACGATGTGGAAGTGTGTGCAAGAAAAAGTGCCACTAATAGCCGCCAAAACAAGAAAATATAGCCACAGTCACTAAACCTACCCCCTCCACCCTTATAACTCCTTCCGCACCCACCCCTAGTAACATATCAATTTCGAGTAAGCCAGTACTAGGTAGACAATACATCATAACAAATAAAGAACACTGCAGCTCAGTGTGCAAAAGTCTGAGTGCCCAATCCATTGCAAACCATCTCTTTTCCTCTAGCTCCATTTCCACCTCCCAAGACGGATGTAGTATGCCAAAGCCAGACCTACACAGATCAACTTACAAGATCAAGTGTTAGTATAATTTAGGCGCTAGGCCCAAACAAGCCAAAGAGATGGTCTTGAAATTCCTGCTTTGGCTAGAAGATCCGCTTCCTCATTACAGCAACGATCCAAATGTCTTATTTCCACTTTCTCAAAATGATTTGAAAGCATAGCAATTCTGTCAATCACCTCATGAAACTCTAGTGGTGCATCCTGCTCGTTCCGAAGAAACCTGACCGCGTTAATAGAATCAGATTCCAGAATGACCTGTTTTACGTACCGCTTATTCCACCCGATAATTGCAAGAAGCGCAAGGAAAATGGCTTCCAGTTCACTCTCCAGGGCACACGCTGCTTTAATTGGTCTTGAAAAGGCCCCCACTATATTCCCATTATAATCCTTCCAAACCCCACCAATACCTCCTTTGCAGAGCCTTGTGCATACAGCCCCGTCGACCTTGCACCAGAAGGTGTCCTCTGAGAGCCCTGGAATAGATTCGTGAACAGTGTGACTCAGATACCCCATCCTAATCATACTATAGGGGTTGACAACAAAATCCAATGAAGAAGGAAACTTAGAATCCCATTTTGCGTTTGCCCACCTGCCGAGTCTAATCCAAATAAGATCCACCACCGCCTCAATCTGTAAGTCACGATTGGAGAAGACCTTATTATTCCTCTCCGTCCATAGGGACCATAATGTCCCAAAACACACCAACATCCAGATATTCGGATCTCATTCCTTAATTCTACTTCCGGCCCATGATAGTATAAACGCGTCCGGATATTTTGGAACACACCAAAAAATCCCAAACCGTGCAAGGATGGAGCACCACACTCTCCAAGCCCTGTTACAAAGGAACAATGCGTGTTCCAAGGTCTCAACATCCAAATTACAGTATGGGCAGAGGGAATTGTCCGCTGCTAACACTCCAATACGACCCAAGTACCCCTTTGTGGGCAGCCTATTCATGGCGATCTGCCAGCATGTCAATTGAACCTTGGGAGGGGCCCAGAACTTCCAAACCATCGATTGAACCGATACGGGCGCTTTACCCCAAGCTGCTTCAACGAAACTTTTGGAAGTAAAGTCCCTATTTCCATCAGGCGCCCAGACGATTGATTTCTATTAATAACAAAATAAATTAGTTAATATTGACCGTGTTATTTAGGTCCCGTTTGGTTCGCTGGAATTGGCCGAAATTGACCGGAATTGGAATTGGCACTTCCTAAATCTTACTCATTATTGGTTCAAAGAATTCTAGGAATTGGAATTCTGAAATACCTCCAATTCCCAAGTTTATGGATTTATCAATTACTTTACTAAACCAATGAAATTTAAACATTCCACAGGAATTACATGTTGGAGCTAAGGTATGGGGTGAGGGTAGGATGGGGTGGGTAGGGTAGGGGGTAGGTATGTAGGGGGTAGGATGGGGTGGGTAGGGTAGGGGTAGGGTGGGGTGGATAGTTAGTAGGGTTCGCATCTACATAGGGTTCTTCATTTTTGTTAATTTGATTTCAATTCTTTTGCAAACCAAACAAAACTTGAATTTTGGATTTTCATTTAATTCCGTGAAACTAACACACGAAGGAACCATTTCCATTAAAATCCATCCAATTCCAATTCCTTCCAATTCCAATTCCTTAGACGAATTCAATTCCGGTCAATTCCATTCTGCGAACCAAACGGGGCTAAATGTTCAAAGGTTAAGGAGCTGGTTCTTGACATTTGCATATGGTGGGGTATTAATATTCCTACTTGGACCTCACTTGATGATTTAATAAAATGGAGAAAGGTGATGGGTTAAAAAGGGAAAAGACTAGTTTCTTTTTGCTGGATTGTTTGGAAATTCATGTTGGAGCTGGTGTATCACAGAAGCAACCCTTGGACCTTGGTCACCAAACAGGGTTGATTTAGTTCAAAGACTTTCTTTTAATCAATTTAAGGGGTAGTTTTGAAAAGAAACTAGATCGACTAAATTGGTGCAGCTGCCCTCTTGATGAGCTTTCTTTGTAACCGTTTCTACAATGTTTTTATAATTATTGCTTTGGTTGTTGTATTCTGTTTTGACATATAGCATATGCGTTTTTCTTTTGGGTGTGTTTTGTTTGAAGGAATTGGTAGGAGTTGGTGGGAATTGGAATCCAATTCATGTGTTTGGTTCAAAAGTATGGAAGGAAAAGGAATTCTTAAATTTGAAGTAATTGAGAATCCTCTCCTTAACCTACAAAATTTGAATTCCAGTTTTCTTCTCCCGGCTCATTGCTCAACATCGACAGTGGGACTTCGAACCAAAGGAGGACGACGATTAGAGGGCGACGGCGATTCCTTGCTTCAATGGTAGGGTTTCAATTTTCAACATATAGGTTCCTTGCTTCGGCGGTGGGGCTTTGATTTTCGACAGAGCTAGGGTTCCTTGCTTTGACGGTGGGAGATGGTGGGCTGCGATTAGGGCTTCAACCTGGTACAGTGGGGCTGCAATGAGGCTTCGCGCGCGACCTGCAACCGGCGTTTCACTACCTTCGGTGGTGACGACCTGGCTTCGATTAGGGTTTCACCTGCGACTTGCGATGGTGGTGGGTTGGTGGTGTAGCTCCGATTTGGGTGGTTTGTGGTGGGGGCGGTGCTAGAATAAATTCCAATTCGTGACTCTACCAAACACGTGGGCTAAGAGATTCCAATTCTAAATCTTTCACATTCCAATTCCTTGAAAGATTCCAATTCTATTGGTAAAAATCAGCCAACCAAACACCCCTTAATGAAATATTTCTTGTTTTTGTCAAAAAAAAAAAAAAAAAAAAAAACGTACAAACAGGTACCAAATGTAGCTACTAGCCTATCCACACGTTAAATCAGTGGGAGACAAAAACAAATCTACGTACCAACACATCAACAATTGGGCTAAATGTCCTCTAAACAACTCGAATACTAGCAACATAACAAAAGGATTACAAAACTACCATGTAATACTCATTTCCTATTTGTAATTAAAAAAAATTGTTATGATTACTAATACAAGAATAGAAGTTTTCTTATCATTATATTTGGTAAAGATTAACATTAGGAAGTATTAAGGGGGTGTTCGGATCATTAAGTGAAACATGAAAATTGTATAAATACCCAAAGGGCACAATACTCTAGGTACCATTACTGTAGCCACAAAACCCACGGTGTGTGAAAATTGTGTATGTGTGTGTTATACTGAGATGATATAAGCTAAGAATTAAACCATTCTCTATCATTCTTCTACATATGGATTGGAAATCAATCACGTAATCAGTTAGATGTTACTTCTGTAGAAATCCATAGAGTTTTGATGGATTTTAAGTTGGGTTTTTGATACTGCGGAGCTGTTGTAGAACCGACTATTTTGGAATTTAAAATACATAAAAACATGTTCTTAATGCAATTATTTAGCTGGAGTTCGATTAGTGATGCAATTGAATCAAAATAACATGGTTTAATGTAGATTGGACGGGTTTTGATTCACTTTAGTAGTTGTCGAACCGTAAACTGAAACCAGGACCCGTTTGGGATCATTAATCAATGAGAATACAATGGAAATGAAATTAAATAGGTAGAAACCGGTTACCTAGTACTTAGAACACACTGTAATCAAAATTTTATGAAATGATTAAGGATAGAGTGAAGTTGGACCTTGAATTTAGTCCACCATGGTAATGGAATCGCAAAAGTTCTTAGGATCATTAATCTTGAATCTGGAATTGGACCCAAATCGCAAACCGCAAAGTGAGTGTAAATCTTAAACTGTTATGCCGAGTTAAAATGGATCATAAAACAAAAATAAAAGGAAAAGAAACAAACTATGTTTCTGGAATTTATGTTTGCAGAGAAGAAAACCTCATTATTTAATATTGGGCAAGGCTATATATAAAGCCTTTTACATGCACTACGTGGAGCTCAATAAGCACCACTTTCTCCTAAAGACTAGGTAAACAATTGACTAACCATACTCTCCACGTGCTACTCTAACGTTCTAATTGCATGCTATTCGGCCAACCCATTACTAATTCAACTAATTAGTAAACTATTAAATAAAAATAGCAAATAAAACCAAAATAATAAACATTAATTAACCAATCTAAAAATTCAGCCATGCATACGAGATCTACCGAACCGATTGAATAAACCGATTAACCCAACAATCACCCCCTTAATCGGTTATATGTCCTTTCGCTCACAACAATGCTAGATCTTCTTCAACCAAGTTGGCCTCTTGTTTCTCCCATTTTGGACACTCCGATATATAATGCCCGAACTCATTACACTTGAAGCATTTCACGTAGCTCTTGTCCCGTTGTACTCGACCTTCTCCTCGACCTCTCCCGGACCCCCGACCTCCACCTCGGCCACGTCCATAGTCTTCACTCTTCGAGTTTCCACAACCGCAATGCTCACACCTATGCTCCTTTCCTTTTGTTTTCTCATCTGAACTTGAAAATAAAAGTTGCTTTTGCTCGGTTTGGATCTCCTCAACCTTGATCCTTTCTTCATATGCTTTAAGCCGGCCCACCACATCATCATAACCGATGGTTTTCAAGTCTACAACCTGTTCAATAGAAGCCACCATATGAATAAAACGTTTAGGTAAACCATTAAGAAACCTCTTAACCAATTTTGTTTCTTCTATAGTCGACCCAAGTGAGGCGGCTCGAGAAGCATACTCGGACAACTTGTTAGCAAAATCATCTATAACTTCTTGGTCCTTCATCTTGAGATTTTCAAACTCTCCCATTAAAGTTTGAAGTCTTACCTCTCGGATTTGATCTGCACCCAAATGACGGGTTTTAAGAACACCCCACATTTCCTTTGCGGTATTGAGATTCCCGATTTGTAGAATTTGCTCTTCGGGTATGCTTTGATACAAGAGAGCAATTGCAAGATTATTCTTCTTGGCATCCTCTTTTGTTCCTGGTTCTATCATATCCCATACTCCATATGTTAGATTATGTGCAGAGATAGATAAAATGTATCATCGTGTCCAATACTATGTGACACTAAAGGATCACACCGCTGCACACCCAAATAGAACCTTTTGGATTTTACCTTTTTGTGTATGACAATAAGTAATAGTTTAATTAATTATTGAGAAAGAGAAAAATAATAAAAGTTATTTATTATTTAAAAGGAGAAGTTGATATTTAGTTTTAAATATTAACGGGACCAATTAATTAATAGTTATTAATTAATTAGAAAGGTCGAGGGTATATTCTGTAATTGGTTAATAGTTTAATTAAAGTTGGGCTTTAATTAAACGGGCTTGGCCTAATAAGGATTATTATATATATAAACCTTATTAAAGCCTCATTTAATCACAAGTTAATCACAAGACAAGAAATAACCCTAAACCTCTCCTTCTCTCTCTCTCTCACTTGGCGGCGCCCTCTCTCTCTCTCGTGGAGTTCGACGGCGGCGGTAAGCCGAGGACCAACCACCGAGCGGCGGTGGTCGACGGCAACGGATACACACACACACACGGGTCACGGTTTGATCCAAGGTTTAATCCTTAGGCGGTCTAGCAGCCCGTTCGAGGTGGTACAGTAGCGGTGGATAACCTGCAGCTGTCTAGAGGCTTGAAGAAAGTTTTTGTTTTGACATCAAAGGTATAACTTTCTAACCCTCTTCCTCTTTTAGTTTATGTACGAGTTAGATGAGATCACTGGAGGGGGTTTTATTCCGCTGTGCATGTTATTATATGTTTTTATACCCTACAAATCCCTTCACCATGAACATTGAAAATAACCTTCATCCTCATGGCCCATACCGTATAATTTGTGGATGACAACACCGGGCATTGAAGAGATATGGTGTTGTTATCTTTGATGGTGACCAAAGCTTGATCCTTCGGTGGAGCCATTCTTCTGATTTACTGCACTACCAAGGTTGATAATCAATTAAAACACTGCTGAAAGTATTACCTGCAAGCACCTTTTGCTACCTTTCTCCTGCTGTTTTAGAACCTTTGATTAACACCTTCTAGTTGCTTAATCTTTCTTTGTTCTTCGATCAACAACTGGGTTAACAAGCCCTCCTGATTTTGGCCGGAATCACGACTTGTTTTCGCTACCCTTTTGATCCCCTAGAACATTAGGCTTCCACCTGCGATCAAAGCATAATCCCTCTTCTCGAACACCGCTCTGATACCAAGTGTAGGTAATCAAAGCTTCAAAACTCTCACTTGAAACTCACGAACAGAAAACAAAAATAAAAGGAAAAGAAACAAACTATGTTTCTGGAATTTATGTTTGCAGAGAAGAAAACCTCATTATTTAATATTGGGCAAGGCTATATATAAAGTCTTTTACATGCACTACGTGGAGCTCAATAAGCACCACTTTCTCCTAAAAACTAGGTAAACAATTGACTAACCATACTCTCCACGTGCTACTCTAACGTTCTAATTGCATGCTATTCGGCCAACCCATACTAATTCAACTAATTAGTAAACTATTAAATAAAAATAGCAAATAAAACCAAAATAATAAACATTAATTAACCAATCTAAGAATTCAGCCATGCATACGAGATCTACCGAACCGATTGAATAAACCAATTAACCCAACAAATACTACTAATACCAAGAAGCCTAATATGCAAGAAGGTTGCAAACTATAATTTGCAAGGAGCAAACGCTACAACTAAGATACAGAACTGAAAATGACTAAAGAACAGACGATCTGATGCTCATTGTTAGAGAAAGATAGAAGCAGGGACCATACAAGCACAAAACTAAAACAAAACAAGAAAAGAGCACCTTCAGCTAACTAAGAGAAAAAACCGAGCATATATACAAGAAAACTAGCCATCAGTTAAACTCAATGGAGCAGGATTTGATAGCCAGTTCGATCTTTCGATCGATGTCTAAACTTTTGTTGAGTTTCACTTGTAGCTTCTTAGCTGGAATTCAAAGAGACGATCCTTTAGCTTCCCCGTGTCATGTTAAAGTATAATCTGATTTTGATGAGCCCATATCAAGTAAAGAAAGGTCCTCTACCAAATTGATGTTTGTTAAATAATGGAAAACCCGTAGTATATTGTATTACATAGATGACTATTTATAGAGTAGGTACAAAGAAAACCCAAATATGAAACTCTAATAGCCAAGCCCAACTATGCTAATACTTTAATTACATACTTCTCTAATACTCCCCTGCAGTGAGAGGGGTAGGAGATCGAACGCTCATAGTGGAGCAAAAAATGTAATAAAAGAGATAAAGAAGATTAAATACATAAGTAATACAGAAAAGAAAAGCGGCAAAAGGAGGCAGGAGACGCGGCTGCGGCTAGAGGAAGAGCGGCGGTGGCAGGAGGCACGACTGCAAGAGGAGGCACGACGGCGGTAGAAGGCGCAACGGCAAGAGGGGGAGCGTCGGCAAGAGGTGTGGCGGCGGTAGGAGCTACGACTACAACGATAGGAGCTACAACTACGGCGGCGGCATGAGGGAGTGCGGCGGCGGCAGGAGGCGCGACTGCGGCAAAAGGTGCGGCGGCGGCAAGAGGAGAGAAGAATTTATTTACAATGCGTCTCCGGGACAGGACGAGTGGGTAAAGAAGAGAGAGAAAGTCATCACACAAGGGGGACGACAATGAGAAGGGTGGCGGCAGCGGTAGCCAACCGTGTTCGGTGGCGGTGGCGGAAAAGAGGCAGCGGAAGGGGAGGAGAAGATATGTCCGGAACCGTAAGACTCTGAATCCATGTTGAATAATAAAAAACCCGATAGGTATATTGTATTACATAGAAGACTATTTATAAAGTAAGGTACAAAGGAAACCCTAATTGACCAAACCCAACTATGCAAAAACCTAATTACATACTTCTCTAATAATTTGGTTAGCAAGAGATACAAGTACATTACATTTTCTTACATATATCTTTACTGATACTATAACTCCTATGATTTCTCTTACATTAATTAAGCAAATGAAACTAAAAGTTTTTATAAACTTTAATTGTTTACGTTTCACACTAATACTCCTCTTCAAGGTGTGTAAGATATTTACAATTTACCATAAAGTTATAGACAGTTAATAATACCGGTCTCAAAGCGAACAACTTGCAATACGGTCTATCCATCACAACATGCATGACCGAACCAAAATCTTTATATGCTAAACACGGACATAAAACCTAGTATATATAACATAGACTATACGAGGATAAAATAATTGAATACCAGAATAACAAACTAAAGTATAAGGTGCTTTATATTGGAAAAGCCATGTTGAATCATCCATTAGTTTATGAGTATAGCACCCCGTACTCTCTCTCTCTCTCTCTTAGCGTCACATTATTTTTCCTCCAATACCCAATCTTTTTCCTTCTCTTATTTTCTCTTACACTGTAAAAAAAAAATATATGACCCGGGTGAGGTCGGTTGGGAGAAACGGAACCACCTACCCGAAGGTGGGGCCGTACATGTGTTTCCAAGCTACCCAACGAAGCCTGATGCTATTGTGGTCCACCCATACGGGTGGCCTTAGATTGGTCAAGGAGACCTCAAGTCAACTTAATTTATTAGCGGCCACCCACTCAAACGCGCTTCGTCTCTTCTGCCAATCAGGTCAGGATTCAGGAAACATGATTCACCTTGAATTTATATTTAAGTAACACTGAAGCAGCAAAAATACCCAACATACTTCAATCATCTCTAAATATCAAGTCACGAATGTTCTAAATATTAAGTTATTTATATGGATCTTCTGAATGAGTTACAAAAGTATGACGTTTTCCTAAGTTTCAGAGGCATAGACACTCGTGACAGTTTTACTGATCACCTCTACAAGGCTTTGTTGAATGAAGACATCGCTACGTTTCTTGATGAGCAAGAGGTTGAAACCGGGGAAGAACTGAAACCTGAGCTTGCAAAAGCTATCAAAAGCTCTCGTGCTTCGATAGTTGTACTGTCTCCAAACTACGCGACTTCAACATGGTGTCTAGACGAGCTAGTGATGATCCTTGAGCAACGTAAGTCCTCCAATCATTTTGTTCTTCCCATCTTTTACCATGTATTGCCGACCCATGTGAGAAAGCAAGAAGGCAGCTTTGGAGATGCCTTATTCGAACACAAAAAGAGGTTGGAAAAAGAGGATGATGAGGAAAAGAGAAGTCATGGCTATCGTAAGCTGGAGTTATGGGCGGAAGCACTTACACAAGTCGCTGACTTGAAAGGAAAACATGCAAATGGCAGGTAAACCTTTGATTCTTCACTCTTTAATTACTCTTACTAATTACCCATCATGTCATCGAACAAAGTCAAAAAGGCAAAATAAAACTAAAATCAAGAGCATTAAGTTCACAAGATCGGACACTGTTTACCTCGAAATCATCCATCTGATCAGTAGATAAGGGTTCGATTCCTTGAAATAGTTTCCAAAATGAAAAGAAAAAAAAATTCCCATTCTTGTTCTTGTGCGAAGAACATGAAAGAGGATAAACAATGGTAAACTAAAGCTTAGTGAGCAATACAACTTTTATACTTTATGACCCACAACATAGCAACATGAATTGCACAGAAGGCCCACTCTGCCATGATGTACACATATATTAATTATCGTGGTCCACTCGACCTTGACGCCCAACAACATCTCAGACAACCCTCTCGGTTATTAGTTTCATACTTAGACAGTCAACAATCAATAAACATATTATCACGCAATTAATAATTGTCACGGTTATACGAGTCACATCATAAAAATAAGTCAGTGAACTCATTGATTTGTAAGCTACGTATAAATTAGCAGCTAATCATAACATATATCCGTAATTCAACAACTATCAGCTACCACCTATAAACACGATTCATCATATCAGCTTGGGACACAATTTACGATCTACAGACGACAAATTCAAGGATATGGGATTTAGTAATTCATGATTCATCAATTTGCGATTGAGATATGTGTTGGGTTTTTCAATTCTCTCTCCAATGTGATTTGAGATTCCGCCCAACTCCAAATTTGCGATTCTAATTATGCCAAAGGTTTTCAATTCATGTTCAAAAGTAATTTACCATTTGGTTCTTTTCCATGTGAATTGCAACCCATTCTTGGATCCCCAAGTTACGATCAAACTCATGATTTTCAATTTACGATCCATCTATGTTTGGTTCAATTTTCGATACTTAACCATTCAAAATTCTCGATTCATATAGCGACTAGCGATTGCCATCGGGTCCTTTAGCTTCATCACCAAACATCGATATGCCCCCATTGGCTTGGAAATTCACTTCCCCACACCGATCTACCTCCCCTCTCGCCGCTCTTTCTCTCTTCTCTCACTTCCCTCTTTCTCTCTCTCTCTTACATATATATATTAAAATAGTAAAAGAAAAAGTGGCGAAAAGATTAGGTTAGTTTGGGTTAAGCTATACTATGTATTGGATAAGAAAGAGAAAGTGAAGAAAAAGTGATGTGATATTTGGGAAAGAAAGAGAAAAGGAAGGGCCATACAGATGACCTACGATCTTGATCTCATTTCTTTCATTCCCCAACTTCGTCACTTCTATATTCCGGCTGCCACCCAACCACCGCCAAATCTTGCCGACTTGACTCACCCCACCATCACCACCACCTACTTAACAATCTCCGGCAGGCTTGAGCCTTCTCACCACCATCGCCATAGACCTCCTCACCACCACCAGCCTCCCTCATCACCATCATGGTCCATGGCTGATTTGACCTTTCTAACTACCACTATCGCTGACCTTCTCACCATCACCGCCATCCCTCATCACCATCATCGTTCACTTGGGATCTAAGCTTTCAAACCACCACCAGCCTCCCTCATCACAACCATCAGCCACCTCCTCACCACCAACAGGCTCCCTCACCACCATCGTCACAGGTTTGTGATTTCTCTCATCACTAGATGACACCGCCAAGGACTCCATTAACATCCAAGCTTTCTCTCTCTACACCAAATTAATGACACCGCAGAGCTAGTGGTTGAAGTCACTTCCTAACAGTCATAAATCTCCGAACACCAAGATATGTTGGGTCAACCGCATAGCCAGTTTTTTTTGGTTTTAGGGATACAATGTTAGGGATACAAGACTTTGATTTGTTTAGAGGTGAGGATCTTTCTTAATTTTGTTTATACATTTGGTTTGCGGGCTTATGATCTGCTCAAAATTATTGGGTTTATTAATAACTCATTTGGTCAATTTGTCTGAGATGATTTCATACATAAACCAACACAGTTTCATATATGAACAAATGTTATTTTAGTATGGACCACTGATTTTTCACATATAATCCAATGTTAACTAATGATGTTTTATATGAGAACATGTACCATTAAGTATAGTACGATTAGTTGTTTGTAAAATTCTTCTTGGTTTGTTTAACGGATTAACTGCATATGTGAATTTATATATAATAATTAACTAAAACTCAGATAATATAAGTTAAAATCTACCTACGTATATTTTACATAATCTTTCACATGTGATTTTATATTTAAATAATATTAAACAAAAAACCCAGTTAAAAAATAATTTGAAATATATCAAATGTAGTGTCTAGCTAAAGACGAAAATATTAATAATTTGTATTTTTGAAGATATTTTTATTCATTAAAATAGATGAAAGTTTATATATAATTAGTAAATAAATGAAAAATAAAAGAAGAAAAAGGAAAGTGTGTTGATGTGGAGTCGGGGGAAAGAAAAAGTGGTGTCTCATATTTTGAAAATTTAGTTTTCTGTTTCTGCATGAAAAATAGTTATCATTTGAACTTTTTCTATACATGTGTGTAGGTTTACATAGATTGGTTGTATCTTGATGATCTAGTTTGATAAATTTCAGGGAGACCTTGCTTGTTGAAGAAATAATTAGAGAAATTAGTCGTAAAATAAATGTACAATTGCACAACATAAACCCCCACCTAATTGGGATGGACATATCTATTATTACCATAAGTTCCTGGTTGCAAGGACCATCCTCACAAGCTAATGCCGAAGTTCTCACAATCTGGGGAATGGCGGGGATGGGAAAGACAACTTTGGCAAAATATATCTATTGGTTGCATCGCCATGAATTTGAAAGTAGTAGCTTTGTCGAAGACATTGAAGGAAAATGTGCACAACGATCCAGTACAGTACTACTTCACTTACAAAATCATCTACTCGTAGATATTCTAAAGAAAAATATGATCGAAGAACATAATGTAGATGTGCGCACATCTAAAATTGAGAAAGCATTAGCTAAGAAACAATCACTCATTGTTCTTGATGGCGTTGACAACTCTGAGCAAGTAGACATTTTAATCGGAACAAAAGGTTTTCATCCGGGAAGCAAGATCATAATAACAACCAAAGATGGGTCACTAATAGAGAAATGTGCATTGTTTCGTGCAACCTTTCCTCCGAAGCATACAAAATATAGACTTTCTGGTTTAAGTGAGAGTGAATCTTTAAGGCTTTTTTGTTGGCATGCATTTGGAGGCTATGATCCAAAGGAAGGTTATGAAAAAGAGGCAACAAGAGCTTCAAAGTATTGTGGAGGTCATCCTTTGGCTCTTAAAGTTTTGGGTAGCTCTTTAATAAATAAAGATGTCGCAACTTGGGCTGATATATTCGAAATGTTGCACACGGGAGAATTTCATACTCATGTGCGCAAGGCCTTGCAAATCAGCTTTGATTCTTTGCCATTAGATAATTGCAAAGAATTGTTTAAGCATATTGCATGTTTTTTTGTTGAAACTGATAGAAAATTGACCGAAGCAATACTCAAGGAATGTGGTTTTCCCGCATCATATGGCATCAATATGCTCATTGATAGATGTCTTCTCACAGTTGAAGGAAGAAAGTTGAAAATGCATCAATTGCTTCAAGAGATGGGGAGAGATTTAGTTCGTCAAGAATCCCCTGAAAATCCATGGGAGCGTACTCGAGTATGGAATGATGAGGAGTCACTGAATTTGTTGAAACAAGACAAGGTAACATGACATACTCTTTATATGTTTTCATTATTTTGCTTCATCAGTTATGATGATATCTTTTTATTCTTTATCTACATAACTAGGGTACAAAAAAAGTTCAAGGTCTTTACCTTGACATGAGAGTGTTGGAGAAACAGCCATTAAGTGGATCAAGTACTATTATAGAGTATGGATCTGGTGTGAGCATGAATTTTGGAATATTTCCATCGAGTCATGGAGTTATGATTTCCCCATTTACTCCTAAACAAACCATTGAGCTGAGAATAACAGCATTAAAAAAGATGGAGAATCTACATCTACTCCAACTAAATCATGTAAACTTAAAAGGATCGTACAAGAATTTTCCACAAGGTTTAAGAGGGTTGTGCATTCGTGGATTCGGATTGAAATATATTCCTTTGGACTTACCAATGGAGAATTTGGTTGCTCTTGACATGTCTTATAGCAATCTGGAACAGCTTTGGAAGAAGCCAAAGGTATGCAATTTATATATAGTACATCATTCTCCTTGGTCTATTAATGTATTTTAAAGAATAGTCTTTATTGGTTGATCTTCATGCAACAGCTTCTTGTGTCATTGAAGTACCTAAATCTGAGTTATTCCAAGCTTGTTACAGTTGGTGGCTTTGCTGGGCTACCTGCTCTTGAGAGGTTGATCCTTACAAGATGTGAGAGTTTGATTCATGTGTGTGAATCAATAGGTGGATGTGACAGACTTAATGTTCTTGATATGAGCTACTGCAATAAGCTTAAAAATCTTCCCGACTGCATTAGCAACTTAAAAAATGTTAGACTTTTATCATTAGATGGTTGCCTAGGTGCTCGTGAATTTAAAAATAAGAGGAACTACAAGAATTGGTGGAAAGTTGTTTGCACAAAATCACATGCCTCTTCCTCTGCCATTACACCATTCACTGGACCCAAAAGTTTGAGATCGTTGACTTCTTTGCCACATTCACTTGTAACCTTGTCACTTAAAAACAATAAATTAACTAGCGAATCCTTTCCAAAGGACTTGAGTAGCATGTCATTCTTAAAGATATTGTATTTAGATAACAATCCAATTGATTTCATGCCTGATTGTGTGAAAAGCTTTAGTAGGCTTAAGGTACTCAGTTTAGCAAAATGTAGGATGTTGAAGTCAGTTTTATGCCCTCCAAGTACAATCAAACTTTTGTTTGCTTACGATTGTCCCTGGCTTGAGAAAATTTCATTTCATCAAGACATGTTATCACCACCATTAGTTGAATATGCGGGTTCAGAGTCCTTGACTGAAATAGAGGGTGTAATCAAAATTCAAGCTCTAGCACACATGGATAGCCACGTCTTATATAGATTGGGATGGGCGAATTTACAATATATAAAAGATCACAACGTGCAACTTTGGGATTCATACATATGGAGGCATGCTAAGAAACTTCAAATCCATGTATTCTCTCTCTCTCTCTCTCTCTCTCTATCTCTTTCTACCTATTTTTTTGCAAACATAATATGTATGCGTAAAATTCATGCATATATATAAAGAAGCACGGTGATGGATTTGGTTAGTTTTAGGACTCGATGGTGTTGGTTTATTTTTGATGGATTTGGTAAATTTACGGTCTAATTTATTGTTTATGTGGCATTTTAAAATCATTCATGCGAGGTTTTTAGTAAAATCTACTTTCCTATGTTTTAGTATTAACTATGGAGGTGATGATCGGCCCTCATATATATTGGTATGAAACACGTATGGATGCTTTAACTTTGCTAAGGACCACTGCTCCTATATCACTATTTACTTTCTTTGTGGAGAAGTCGGTTGTACATTAAGTTTAATGAGTTCTTTTATATTTTATTTTAGTGTTTGACTTGTTTAGTGTATGTTGAGTCTACTACCTTACGGTGTCTTGGTTTTAATTCTATCGCCCTTGTGAAATGATCATAGTTTGTGGTTATATTAATAGTGTCAAATAAAATATGATTTTTAGTCAATAGTTTGTGGTTATATTAATAGTGCTTAGTTTACTAAAATTGATAAAGTATAGTTTTTTGTTCATGAATTTTCAAATACTAGTACAAATACATACTAGGATTAGCTAAATTTGATAATTATGTGTTGGGGTTGGATATTATAAACTATTACAAAATAGACATTTTTTTCAGATTTAGAGACTAATAATATAATATGTATGGGTAACTGTTATTGGAATAGTAAAACATAAGACTCAGACTTAATTTATAGAAAAAATTGACATGTAAAAGTGTTAACAAATATAACCATAGTAATAACATTTCATATGATACTTGCTTCTTCTGTCTTTAATTCTACATAGAATTAAACATCAATTTGTCTTTCACATATAATCAAACAATTATTTTGTTTATTACATTTATAATATTAATATTTTTAACGGTAAAGAATTTATACAGCTAACAACGCCTAATTTAGATGTTTTTTTTTCTCTTACAACACATTAAAGTGAAATGTATTTATATAATTTGATTGTTTAGTGATTTAATTAAGTTGTAAATACGTTAATATTTAAATAAGATGTTGCTAGCTTCATGAATCTTTTATTCTATTTTTAAAGTGGTATATAAAAAACTTAATTAAATATTATTTGAAACATTTACTCATATTATACATTAATTAATAATTAAATATTATTTCAATATAAAATAACAAATCAAATTTGTATACATTAATTATTAACTTTTGTTTTTAATATTTTACACTTTTATTTTGATGTTCCCAAAAATTGAACAAATAGGCTACCACCACCACCACCACCACCACATCGTCTCCCTCACCTGCTCTCTCTCTCTCTCTCTCTCTCTCTCTCTCTCTCTCTCTCTCTCTCTCTCTCTCTCTCTCTCTCTCCACCACACATATTCAAATAAACCACCACAGCCAACCATCAACGCCACCGTCCCAGTCGATATCTCCACCACCACCATTACCTTTCTCACTATCTCTACTCCGCATTGTCACCACCACCAACGAAAACGACGGGAAAATCACACAAAACAAAGTTCAAACACAAAATCAAACCTACCGTTCTTCAAATCAAATCTAGATCTGGTTCAAACCAGATCAATTAGACACAAAATCAAACCTAGATAAGAAACCCTAACCAAATTTGAAGCCATATATGAACTTTTAGCCATAAACTTGTGTTGGGTGGTGGTGGCAGTTGGAGTAGCGGTGATGGAGACGAAAAAGAGATCAGCGGTGATGGCGGTGGCGGTGAAGGACAAAGTCGATTGAAATTAGTGGCGACGAAGTGAGGTGATGGGTGGCGGAGAAGTGAGGTGATGGTGGCAGCGGCGAAGAAAGAGAGCAATGGTGGTCCAACCCTAGATCTAGGGTTTTTAGTTGAGTAAAGATCTATAGTACATTTGAATTGTGCACAGTGAAGGTGGCAGTTATCGGTCTCGGTTGGCGTTGGTGGTGGCGGTTGGAGTGGTGGTGTCGGTGCGCACATGGTGGAGGTGGGGCGGGAGTTATCTAGAGAGAGGGCAGATTGAGAGTGAGAGAGTAAAAGAGTGGGAGAGTATGTCGAGAGAATGTATATTTAATTTAAAAATATTTAATATTATATTAATAATATAAAATTAGAAAAGATGATAAAAAGACTAAACTACCCTTGACATAACACAGTTGACTAACGGTTAAGTAACCAAATGACCTTTTTCGCCACAAATGAATCTTAAAAGACTATATTGGTCACTTTTAAAGTTAAAAGACCAAATTGGAAAAATGGGAAAGATAAAGGACGAATTTCACAACTAACTCTTTTTATAGTGATACCTTTTCTTTTGTAATTTTATATTTTAATTAAGGGAGATGATATATGTAGCTTTTTTTTATTAAATATACACGTCAAGATTACAAATATTGTATTATATTATTGTTTATAAAAGAATTTAATTAGTCAAGTAGTCCAGGTGTTTCTGTCGTTTTAGTCCTTTAACTTTAAAAGTGGTGAAAACAGTCTTTTATGAACCATTTTTTAACGAGAAAAATCTTTTCTAACGTCAACGGTTAGTCAAGCCTATTAAATCAAGGGTAGTTTGGTCTTTGTATCATTTTTTCTACTTTTTTATTAATTAAAATAACAATATTTAATTTCTTTTAAATAAAAACATATGTTCTCTATATACAATAGAGACACTGTCGTATATCTCAGTGTGGTCCTTCTCCTCTCACCTCGATACCCACTACACGAATACCCTCTAGCACCATCACCGCCAACCACTGCCAGCCACTATCACACCACCATCCTCTAGGCAGATCCAATAAGCAAACGCCACCTCCGTCTCGGTCTCTCTCTTTCTCTCTCTCTCTGTCTCTCGCACTCCTAACACCACCAAAAACCCTAGTCGCAGCCACCTCGCCACAACCGTCCTCTGTCCAACGTCGCCAGTCTCTGAGTACCCTCGTTAACGTAACCACAATGACCGTCCTCTGTCCATCGTCGTCAACATCTTAGTACCATCGCCAACGTAACCACCACCACCGTCCTCTATCCACCGGTCGCCAACCTACAAGTGTCATCGCCACTACCAGATCTCAGCAACTAGGGTTATAATCTGCCCGTAGAGAAGGAATTAAGGCTCTTGTCTATGAAGTAAACCCTAATTTCTACACCACCACAAGATCTGAGCAATTAGGGTTTTATCGTGTTGTTTTTAAATTTCTACACCACCACCAGATTTTACAGATCTGTAAAAATGTGTGTATGTTTATGTTCTTTATCTTCATCCATCCTTATTTCACGATGGTGGAGGGTGGCGTTGGTATTGGTGTCCTGGTGGTGGTTTCAGAAATGACAAAAGTGGGTGGAAAGAGATATGTGTAGAGAAGAAGAGAGAAAAAGAAAGAAGTGATGGGTGGTGGTTGACGTCGAAGGAGGCTGGTGCTGGGTATATAGGGAGAGAGAATGAGAATGTGAAACTTTTAATTTAAATTGGTTATTAACATACAATAAATATAAATGAATTAAATTAAATTGGTCATTAATATATAATAAACATAAATGAATAAATAATTTAAAAAAGGGTAAAATTGTCATTTTGTCGTGATTTAACGGAGATCACCAACGGTAACGTTAGAAAGGACCTTTCTCGCTAAAAAATGGTTCGTAAATGACTGTCTTCACCACTTATGAAGTTAAGGGACTAAAACGGAAGAAACACCTAAGTTAAATGACCATTTGACCAATTAAGTCTTTATAAAATATATCACTATACATATTAATGTTTACAAGAAAGTTTGTTATGATCATTTTTGCTTCAAATTTTTTTACATACGAAACACCTTTATAAACAATAATAAATATATGTGAACACAAAAAAACTTCATATTATCACAATGGTCTATTAAGAAAACATCTCTACATACAACAACTTTTACTTATAGTTGATGATCCAAATAAATAATACACAACCCTTAGCCTTCTATTTTGAAGTCGAAATGTTGAATTTGTAAGATCTGATGTTAAACTATGTAGGTCATAATTGTATCAAATATCAAATAACTGTGAAGCAAAATTAAATCCACAATGATATGAACTTAGTATGAATCTCTAGAAGGGTGATGGGGGTGATGATTATACCGAAGCTCTCTCCTTAGTTAACCTCTTCTGCTTTAAAAAAAGAGATGAAGCAATACTACAATAATGATAATGATGTACAAACATGAATTCAACGTACGAATGAACCGAGAGAAACCTTCAAAGTCACACAATCGATATAAGAGAAATGTCTACTGCTTAAAGAATTAGGCATTACAAGAAAGTATTTATAACTCTTGAGGTAATTACATTAAATACCCTAAACTTCTAGAGAATGTGAAACTAAAACAAACTTAGTAGAATAAACTTGAACACAATTAAAGGGTTTTATCAAATTGCTAATTCATTTTTTTCTATGAATAAAGATGAACAAGTGTTTTTGGTATAATAATGTAATATGATAATCTGTTAGCATAATAGGTTTAACTTCAAGAAAAAACTATATTACATTGTTTATCACTTAAATATAATTAAATGATATAATAGTATAAAATATGCCTTGTTATAAAATAGTAATTAGTTTTATTTAATAAAAAAATAATTTTAGATAGGATAATGACCAATACAAAATGCATGGTAGTAATAGTACAAAGAGGATTTTAGGTAGGTGGTGCTAAGTAGTACTCTAAATAACGACTTACTTTTTTAATATCCTGTCTCCGTCCTAGGCTGAATCTAGAACGGTGGTATAGTATATTAATTAATTACAAACGTCAAACTTTAGTATTATTAGAGTACAGCTTCTAAAATTAATATAGATCGTTGTGAGCCATGTGTAGTCCGGCGTAGAAGAAGGTCGGCATATGGAGAAGAATGAGGGGACTAAAATGAGACTTGATGTAGAAGTGGTCTTGTTGTGTATATTGGATGTTCAACATGCTTGATCTAATGAGAATCTACTTAGTTGTTGAACTTGAAGCTTACATATGTATATGGGACATTCAGGAATCAGGTATGATAGTTTTAGGGGATGGGCAAGTGTAGGAAATTAAATAATTAGTAATTGATCAGTCTGTTTTAACTGATGTAATTAGTATAATCATAACAGATTTTTCTTTCAATATGTAACAAATTAAGTTAGAAAATGGTTCTCTCATTAACTCTATAAACAAGTGTCGTTGTTGAAGAGAGGGAATTCAGAATTGCATATAGTCATTGAAATGTAAAGCTATATATGAACTAACAATTATCAGTTAATGTATATACTGAAAAACTATCACTAATCATCCCTCTTACACTTTCTACTTTAATTTACCTTTTATTTGATCTCATCCCTATATATATATATATATATATATATATATATATATATATATAGTCACCTAGGGCCAAGTCCATTGCCAGTTTGCCACCCTAGGCCCAATTTGTTGGAGTTAATCTTGACGGGTCGAGTCATGGGTATAGGTCAACATGTGGAGCAGGTCAGTATTATTTCTGGTACGGTTTATTGTTCCATGTAAAGGTTGCATGAGTTGAACAATTCAAGTCACAATTCCATAAATAAAGGAGATAGGCTACGACTTAGCTTGTATGTGTTTGTTTGCTGGTGCATGTATACGTAGTCCATGTTTCCCATATTTTATTCCTTACTTCTAGGACTAGTGGTAGAGTTCTTTATTTATTTAAACCCATGTATTGCATTTGAAGAAGGAAGAGATAAGAATTAAAATGTAGTTCTTTGTGGGTTTCCTTCCACGAGCAGACTGCCTATTCTTCTTCTGTTTATTTTTGTTTCTTCATTAGTTTGTGTGTGTTTAGTTCTTTGATATCCAACACTTGGTATCAGAGCTATAGGTTCATATCATTTTAGAGCAAGCAGCAGGTGATGAACTAAAGTAAAAAGCAAGAAAACACAGCAGGTAGCATGCAAAGTAAGTAGTAGCAACAAGCAAGTTTGATCATGTGTTGATCAAAAAGAAAGAAAAAAACAGCAGAAAGCAAGAATCCAGCAAGTAGCAAGCAAGAGATATAGGCAAGTAGCAAGAAAGAAGGAAACAAGAAAGCATTAGCAAGAGGCAGAAGAGAAAGAAGCAAGTTGAAGATTGAAGACCGATGCCTGAGGAAAAGACCGAACCGAAGACCCGGCAAGAAGTAGACCGGTGGCTGGAAATTCAGAAAGAAAGAAAGAAAGAAAGAAGACCGAAGATCTGCAAAAGACCGGGCAGCATCTAGACCGAAGATCGAAACAAACAACCGTGACTAGAGGGTTGTCTAGACCGAAACCTCAAGAGACCAAGACCGTGACCGAGAAAGAGACCGCTTTCGTGAGTATGACTTTAGGAGCCGAGACCGTCATAGACATCAAGATTAGGGGGGTGAATGTTGGTGTTAATCTTGATGGGTCGAGTCACAGGTACGGGTCAGCATGTGGAGCGGGTCAGTATTATTTCCGGTACGATTTATTGTTCCATGTAAAGGTTGCATGAGTTGAACAATTCAAGTCACAATTCCATAAATAAAGGAGATAGGCCACGACTTAGCTTGTATGTGTTTGTTTGCTGGTGCATGTATACGTAGTCCATGTTTACCATATTTTATTCCTTACTTCTAGGACTAGTGGTAGAGTTCTTTATTTATTTAAACACATGTATTGCATTTGAAGAAGGAAGAGAGAAGAATTAAAATGTAGTTCTTTGTGGGTTTCCTTCCACGAGCAGACTGCCTATTTTTCTTCTGTTTATTTTTGTTTCTTCATGAGTTTGTGTGTGTTTAGTTCTTTGATATCCAACACTTGGTATCAGAGCTATAGGTTCATATCATTTTAGAGCAAGCAGCAGGTGATGAACTAAAGTAAAAAGCAAGAAAACACAGCAGGTAGCATGCAAAGAAAGTAGTAGCAACAAGCAAGTTTGATCATGTGTTGATCAAAAAGAAAGAAAAAAAACAGCAGAAAGCAAAAATCCAGCAAGTAGCAAGAAAGAGATACAGGCAAGTAGCAAGAAAGAAGGAAACAAGAAAGCATTAGCAAGAGGCAGAAGAGAAAGAAGCAAGTTGGAGATTGAAGACCGATGCCGGAGGAAAAGACCGAACCGAAGACCCGGCAAGAAGTAGACCGGTGGCTGCAAAGTCAGAAAGAAAGAAAGAAAGAAATAAAGAAAGAAAGAAAGAAAGAAGACCGAAGATCTGCAAAAGACGGGGCTGCATCTAGACCGAAGATCGAAAGAGACAACCGTGACTGGAGGGTTGTCTAGACCGAAACCTCAAGAGACCAAGACCGTGACCGAGAAAGAGACCGCTTTCGTGAGTATGATTTTAGGAGCCGAGACCGTCATAGACATCAAGATTAGGGGGGTGAATGTTGGTGTTAATCTTGATGGGTCGAGTCACAGGTACGGGTCAGCATGTGGAGCGGGTCAGTATTATTTCCGGTACGATTTATTGTTCCATGTAAAGGTTGCATGAGTTGAACAATTCAAGTCACAATTCCATAAATAAAGGAGATAGGCCACGACTTAGCTTGTATGTGTTTGTTTGCTGGTGCATGTATACGTAGTCCATGTTTCCCATATTTTATTCCTTACTTCTAGGACTAGTGGTAGAGTTCTTTATTTATTTAAACCCATGTATTGCATTTGAAGAAGGAAGATAGAAGAATTAAAATGTAGTTCTTTGTGGGTTTCCTTCCACGAGCAGACTGCCTATTATTCTTCTGTTTATTTTTGTTTCTTCATTAGTTTGTGTGTGTTTAGTTCTTTGATATCCAACACTTGGTATCAGAGCTATAGGTTCATATCATTTTAGAGCAAGCAGCAGGTGATGAACTAAAGTAAAAAGCAAGAAAACACAGCAGGTAGCATGCAAAGAAAGTAGTAGCAACAAGCAAGTTTGATCATGTGTTGATCAAAAAGAAAGAAAAAAAAACAGCAAAAAGCAAAAATCCAGCAAGTAGCAAGAAAGAGATACAGGCAAGTAGCAAGAAAGAAGGAAACAAGAAAGCATTAGCAAGAGGCAGAAGAGAAAGAAGCAAGTTGGAGATTGAAGACCGATGCCAGAGGAAAAGACCGAACAGAAGACCCGGCAAGAAGTAGACCGGTGGCTGGAAAGTCAGAAAGAAAGAAAGAAATAAAGAAAGAAAGAAAGAATGAAAGAAAGAAGACCGAAGATCTGCAAAAGACCGGGCAGCATCTAGACCGAAGATCGAAAGAGACAACCGTGACTGGAGGGTTGTCTAGACCGAAACCTCAAGAGACCAAGACCGTGACCGAGAAAGAGTCCGCTTTCGTGAGTATGATTTTAGGATCCGAGACCGTCATAGACATCAAGATTAGGGGGTGAATGTTGGTGTTAATCTTGATGGGTCGAGTCACGGGTACGGGTCAGCATGTGGAGCGGGTCAGTATTATTTCCGGTACGATTTATTGTTCCATGTAAAGGTTGCATGAGTTGAACAATTCAAGTCACAATTCCATAAATAAAGGAGATAGGCCACGACTTAGCTTGTATGTGTTTGTTTGCTGGTGCATGTATACGTAGTTCATGTTTCCCATATTTTATTCCTTACTTCTAGGACTAGTGGTAGAGTTCTTTATTTATTTAAACCCATGTATTGCATTTGAAGAAGGAAGAGAGAAGAATTAAAATGTAGTTCTTTGTGGGTTTCCTTCCACGAGCAGACTGCCTATTATTCTTCTGTTTATTTTTGTTTCTTCATGAGTTTGTGTGTGTTTAGTTCTTTGATATCCAACACTTGGTATCAGAGCTATAGGTTCATATCATTTTAGAGCAAGCAGCAGGTGATGAACTAAAGAAAAGCAAGAAAACACAGCAGGTAGCATGCAAAGAAAGTAGTAGCAACAAGCAAGTTTGATCATGTGTTGATCAAAAAGAAAGAAAAAAAACAGCAGAAAGCAAGAATCCAGCAAGTAGCAAGCAAGAGATACAGGCAAGTAGCAAGAAAGAAGGAAACAAGAAAGCATTAGCAAGAGGCAGAAGAGAAAGAAGCAAGTTGGAGATTGAAGACCGATGCCGGAGGAAAAGACCGAACCGAAGACCCGGCAAGAAGTAGACCGGTGGATGGAAAGTCAGAAAGAAAGAAAGAAAGAAAGAAAGAAAGAAAGAAAGAAAGAAAGAAAGAAGACCAAAGATCTGCAAAAGACAGGGCAGCATCTAGACGGAAGATCGAAACAGACAACCGTGACTGGACGGTTGTCTAGACCGAAACCTCAAGAGACCAAGACCGTGACCGAGAAAGAGACCGCTTTCGTGAGTATGATTTTAGGATCCGAGACCGTCATAGACATCAAGATTAGGGGGTGAATGTTGGTGTTAATCTTGATGGGTCGAGTCACGGGTACGGGTCAGCATGTGGAGCGGGTCAGTATTATTTCCGGTACGATTTATTGTTCCATGTAAAGGTTGCATGAGTTGAACAATTCAAGTCACAATTCCATAAATAAAGGAGATAGGCCACGACTTAGCTTGTATGTGTTTGTTTGCTGGTGCATGTATACGTAGTCCATGTTTCCCATATTTTATTCCTTACTTCTAGGACTAGTGGTAGAGTTTTTTATTTATTTAAACCCATGTATTGCATTTGAAGAAGGAAGGGAGAAGAATTAAAATGTAGTTCTTTGTGGGTTTCCTTCCACGAGTTGACTGCCTATTCTTCTTCTGTTTATTTTTGTTTCTTCATGAGTTTGTGTGTGTTTAGTTCTTTGATATCCAACACTTGGTATCAGAGCTATAGGTTCATATCATTTTAGAGCAAGCAGCTGGTGATGAACTAAAGTAAAAAGCAAGAAAACACAGCAGGTAGCATGCAAAGAAAGTAGTAGCAACAAGCAAGTTTGATCATGTGTTGATCAAAAAGAAAGAAAGAAAAACAGCAGAAAGCAAGAATCCAGCAAGTAGCAAGCAAGAGATACAGGCAAGTAGCAAGAAAGAAGGAAACAAGAAAGCATTAGCAAGAGGCAGAAGAGAAAGAAGCAAGTTGGAGATTGAAGACCGATGCCGGAGGAAAAGACCGAACCGAAGACCCGGCAAGAACTAGACCGGTGGATGGAAAGTCAGAAAGAAAGAAAGAAAGAAAGAAAAAGAAAGAAGACCGAAGATCTGCAAAAGACAGGGCAGCATCTAGACCGAAGATCGAAAGAGACAACCGTGACTGGAGGGTTGTCTAGACCGAAACCTCAAGAGACCAAGACCGTGACCGAGAAAGAGACCGCTTTCGTGAGTATGATTTTAGGAGCCGAGACCGTCATAGACATTAAGATTAGGGGGTGAATGTTGGTGTTACTCTTGATGGGTCGAGTCACAGGTACGGGTCAGCATGTGGAGCGGGTCAGTATTATTTCCGGTACGATTTATTGTTCCATGTAAAGGTTGCATGAGTTGAACAATTCAAGTCACAATTCCATAAATAAAGGAGATAGGCCACGACTTAGCTTGTATGTGTTTATTTGCTGGTGCATGTATACGTAGTCCATGTTTCCCATATTTTATTCCTTACTTCTAGGACTAGTGGTAGAGTTCTTTATTTATTTAAACCCATGTATTGCATTTGAAGAAGGAAGAGAGAAGAATTAAAATGTAGTTCTTTGTGGGTTTCCTTCCACGAGTTGACTGCCTATTCTTCTTCTGTTTATTTTTGTTTCTTCACGAGTTTGTGTGTGTTTAGTTCTTTGATATCCAACACTTGGTATCAGAGCTATAGGTTCATATTATTTTAGAGCAAGCAGCAGGTGATGAACTAAAGTAAAAAGCAAGAAAACACAGCAGGTAGCATGCAAAGAAAGTAGTAGCAACAAGCAAGTTTGATCATGTGTTGATCAAAAAGAAAGAAAAAAACAGCAGAAAGCAAGAATCTAGCAAGTAGCAAGCAAAAGATACAGGCAAGTAGCAAGAAAGAAGGAAACAAGAAAGCATTAGCAAGAGGCAGAAGAGAAAGAAGCAAGTTGGAGATTGAAGACCGATGCCGGAGGAAAAGACCGAACCGAAGACCCGGCAAGAAGTAGACCGGTGGCTGGAAAGTCAGAAAGAAAGAAAGAAAGAAAGAAATAAAGAAAGAAAGATTGAAAGAAAGAAGACCGAAGATCTGCAAAAGACCGGGCAGCATCTAGACCGAAGATCGAAAGAGACAACCGTGACTGGAGTGTTGTCTAGACCGAAACCTCAAGAGACCAAGACCGTGACCGAGAAAGAGACCGCTTTCGTGAGTATGATTTTAGGAGCCGAGACCATCATAGACATCAAGATTAGGGGGTGAATGTTGGTGTTAATCTTGATGGGTCGAGTCACAGGTACGGGTCAGCATGTGGAGCGGGTCAGTATTATTTCCGGTACGATTTATTGTTCCATGTAAAGGTTGCATGAGTTGAACAATTCAAGTCACAATTCCATAAATAAAGAAGATAGGCCACGACTTAGCTTGTATGTGTTTGTTTGCTGGTGCATGTATACGTAGTCCATGTTTCCCATATTTTATTCCTTACTTCTAGGACTAGTGGTAGAGTTCTTTATTTATTTAAACCCATGTATTGCATTTGAAGAAGGAAGATAGAAGAATTAAAATGTAGTTCTTTGTGGGTTTCCTTCCACGAGCAGACTGCCTATTATTCTTCTGTTTATTTTTGTTTCTTCATTAGTTTGTGTGTGTTTAGTTCTTTGATATCCAACACTTGGTATCAGACCTATAGGATCATATCATTTTAGAGCAAGCAGCATGTGATGAACTAAAGTAAAAAGCAAGAAAACACAGCAGGTAGCATGCAAAGAAAGTAGTAGCAACAAGCAAGTTTGATCATGTGTTGATCAAAAAGAAAGAAAGAAAAACAGCAGAAAGCAAGAATCCAGCAAGTAGCAAGTAAGAGATACAGGCAAGTAGCAAGAAAGAAGGAAACAAGAAAGCATTAGCAAGAGGCAGAAGAGAAAGAAGCAAGTTGGAGATTGAAGACCGATGCCGGAGGAAAAGACCGAACCGAAGACCCGGCAAGAAGTAGACCGGTGGATGGAAAGTCAGAAAGAAAGAAAGAAAGAAAGAAGACCGAAGATCTGCAAAAGACAGGGCAGCATCTAGACCGAAGATCGAAAGAGACAACCGTGACTGGAGGGTTGTCTAGACCGAAACCTCAAGAGACCTAGACCGTGACCGAGAAAGAGACCGCTTTCGTGAGTATGATTTTAGGAGCCGAGACCGTCATAGACATTAAGATTAGGGGGTGAATGTTGGTGTTAATCTTGATGGGTCGAGTCACAGGTACGGGTCAGCATGTGGAGCGGGTCAGTATTATTTCCGGTACGATTTATTGTTCCATGTAAAGGTTGCATGAGTTGAACAATTCAAGTCACAATTCCATAAATAAAGGAGATAGGCCACGACTTAGCTTGTATGTGTTTGTTTGCTGGTGCATGTATACGTAGTCCATGTTTCCCATATTTTATTCCTTACTTCTAGGACTAGTGGTAGAGTTTTTTATTTATTTAAACCCATGTATTGCATTTGAAGAAGGAAGAGAGAAGAATTAAAATGTAGTTCTTTGTGGGTTTCCTTCCACGAGTTGACTGCTTATTCTTCTTCTGTTTATTTTTGTTTCTTCATGAGTTTGTGTGTGTTTAGTTCTTTGATATCCAACACTTGGTATCAGAGCTATAGGTTCATATCATTTTAGAGCAAGCAGCAGGTGATGAACTAAAGTAAAAAGCAAGAAAACACAGCAGGTAGCATGCAAAGAAAGTAGTAGCAACAAGCAAGTTTGATCATGTGTTGATCAAAAAGAAAGAAAAAAACAGCAGAAAGCAAGAATCTAGCAAGTATCAAGCAAGAGATACAGGCAAGTAGCAAGAAAGAAGGAAACAAGAAAGCATTAGCAAGAGGCAGAAGAGAAAGAAGCAAGTTGGAGATTGAAGACCGATGCCGGAGGAAAAGACCGAACCGAAGACCCGGCAAGAAGTAGACCGGTGGCTGGAAAGTCAGAAAGAAAGAAAGAAAGAAAGAAATAAAGAAAGAAAGATTGAAAGAAAGAAGACCGAAGATCTGCAAAAGACCGGGCAGCATCTAGACCGAAGATCGAAAGAGACAACCGTGACTGGAGGGTTGTCTAGACCGAAACCTCAAGAGACCAAGACCGTGACCGAGAAAGAGACCGCTTTCGTGAGTATGATTTTAGGATCCGAGACCGTCATAGACATCAAGATTAGGGGGTGAATGTTGGTGTTAATCTTGATGGGTCGAGTCACGGGTACGGGTCAGCTTGTGGAGCGGGTCAGTATTATTTCCGGTACGATTTATTGTTCCATGTAAAGGTTGCATGAGTTGAACAATTCAAGTCACAATTCCATAAATAAAGGAGATAGGCCACGACTTAGCTTGTATGTGTTTGTTTGCTAGTGCATGTATACGTAGTTCATGTTTCCCATATTTTATTCCTTACTTCTAGGACTAGTGGTAGAGTTCTTTATTTATTTAAACCCATGTATTGCATTTGAAGAAGGAAGAGAGAAGAATTAAAATGTAGTTCTTTGTGGGTTTCCTTCCACGAGCAGACTGCCTATTATTCTTCTGTTTATTTTTGTTTCTTCATGAGTTTGTGTGTGTTTAGTTCTTTGATATCCAACACTTGGTATCAGAGCTATAGGTTCATATCATTTTAGAGCAAGCAGCAGGTGATGAACTAAAGAAAAGCAAGAAAACACAGCAGGTAGCATGCAAAGAAAGTAGTAGCAACAAGCAAGTTTGATCATGTGTTGATCAAAAAGAAAGAAAGAAAAACAGCAGAAAGCAAGAATCCAGCAAGTAGCAAGCAAGAGATACAGGCAAGTAGCAAGAAAGAAGGAAACAAGAAAGCATTAGCAAGAGGCAGAAGAGAAAGAAGCAAGTTGGAGATTGAAGACCGATGCCGGAGGAAAAGACCGAACCGAAGACCCGGCAAGAAGTAGACCGGTGGATGGAAAGTCAGAAAGAAAGAAAGAAAGAAAGAAAGAAAGAAAGAAAGAAGACCGAAGATCTGCAAAAGACAGGGCAGCATCTAGACCGAAGATCGAAAGAGACAACCGTGACTGGAGGGTTGTCTAGACCGAAACCTCAAGAGACCAAGACCGTGACCGAGAAAGAGACCGCTTTCGTGAGTATGATTTTAGGATCCGAGACCGTCATAGACATCAAGATTAGGGGGTGAATGTTGGTGTTAATCTTGATGGGTCGAGTCACGGGTACGGGTCAGCATGTGGAGCGGGTCAGTATTATTTCCGGTACGATTTATTGTTCCATGTAAAGGTTGCATGAGTTGAACAATTCAAGTCACAATTCCATAAATAAAGGAGATAGGCCACGACTTAGCTTGTATGTGTTTGTTTGCTGGTGCATGTATACGTAGTCCATGTTTCCCATATTTTATTCCTTACTTCTAGGACTAGTGGTAGAGTTCTTTATTTATTTAAACCCATGTATTGCATTTGAAGAAGGAAGAGAGAAGAATTAAAATGTAGTTCTTTGTGGGTTTCCTTCCACGAGCAGACTGCCTATTTTTCTTCTGTTTATTTTTGTTTCTTCATGAGTTTGTGTGTGTTTAGTTCTTTGATATCCAACACTTGGTATCAGAGCTATAGGTTCATATCATTTTAGAGCAAGCAGCAGGTGATGAACTAAAGTAAAAAGCAAGAAAACACAGCAGGTAGCATGCAAAGAAAGTAGTAGCAACAAGCAAGTTTGATCATGTGTTGATCAAAAAGAAAGAAAAAAAACAGCAGAAAGAAAGAATCCAGCAAGTAAGAAGAAAGAGATACAGGCAAGTAGCAAGAAAGAAGGAAACAAGAAAGCATTAGCAAGAGGCAGAAGAGAAAGAAGCAAGTTGGAGATTGAAGACCGATGCCGGAGGAAAAGACCGAACCGAAGACCCGGCAAGAAGTAGACCGGTGGATGGAAAGTCAGAAAGAAAGAAAGAAAGAAAGAAAGAAAGAAAGAAAGAAAGAAGACCGAAGATCTGCAAAAGACAGGGCAGCATCTAGACCGAAGATCGAAAGAGACAACTGTGACTGGAGTGTTGTCTAGACCAAAACCTCAAGAGACCAAGACCGTGACCGAGAAAGAGACCGCTTTCGTGAGTATGATTTTAGGAGCCGAGACCATCATAGACATTAAGATTAGGGGGTGAATGTTGGTGTTAATCTTGATGGGTCGAGTCACAGGTACGGGTCAGCATGTGGAGCGGGTCAGTATTATTTCCGGTACGATTTATTGTTCCATGTAAAGGTTGCATGAGTTGAACAATTCAAGTCACAATTCCATAAATAAAGGAGATAGGCCACGACTTAGCTTGTATGTGTTTGTATGCGGGTGCATGTATACGTAGTCCATGTTTCCCATATTTTATTCCTTACTTCTAGGACTAGTGGTAGAGTTCTTTATTTATTTAAACCCATGTATTGCATTTGAAGAAGGAAGAGAGAAGAATTAAAATGTAGTTCTTTGTGGGTTTCCTTCCACGAGCAGACTGCCTATTTTTCTTCTGTTTATTTTTGTTTCTTCATGAGTTTGTGTGTGTTTAGTTCTTTGATATCCAACACTTGGTATCAGAGCTATAGGTTCATATCATTTTAGAGCAAGCAGCAGGTGATGAACTAAAGTAAAAAGCAAGAAAACACAGCAGGTAGCATGCAAAGAAAGTAGTAGCAACAAGCAAGTTTGATCATGTGTTGATCAAAAAGAAAGAAAAAAAACAGCAGAAAGAAAGAATCCAGCAAGTAAGAAGAAAGAGATACAGGCAAGTAGCAAGAAAGAAGGAAACAAGAAAGCATTAGCAAGAGGCAGAAGAGAAAGAAGCAAGTTGGAGATTGAAGACCGATGCCGGAGGAAAAGACCGAACCGAAGACCCGGCAAGAAGTAGACCGGTGGATGGAAAGTCAGAAAGAAAGAAAGAAAGAAAGAAAGAAAGAAAGAAAGAAGACCGAAGATCTGCAAAAGACAGGGCAGCATCTAGACCGAAGATCGAAAGAGACAACTGTGACTGGAGTGTTGTCTAGACCAAAACCTCAAGAGACCAAGACCGTGACCGAGAAAGAGACCGCTTTCGTGAGTATGATTTTAGGAGCCGAGACCATCATAGACATTAAGATTAGGGGGTGAATGTTGGTGTTAATCTTGATGGGTCGAGTCACAGGTACGGGTCAGCATGTGGAGCGGGTCAGTATTATTTCCGGTACGATTTATTGTTCCATGTAAAGGTTGCATGAGTTGAACAATTCAAGTCACAATTCCATAAATAAAGGAGATAGGCCACGACTTAGCTTGTATGTGTTTGTTTGCGGGTGCATGTATACGTAGTCCATGTTTCCCATATTTTATTCCTTACTTCTAGGACTAGTGGTAGAGTTCTTTATTTATTTAAACCCATGTATTGCATTTGAAGAAGGAAGAGAGAAGAATTAAAATGTAGTTCTTTGTGGGTTTCCTTCCACGAGCAGACTGCCTATTTTTCTTCTGTTTATTTTTGTTTCTTCATGAGTTTGTGTGTGTTTAGTTCTTTGATATCCAACACTTGGTATCAGAGCTATAGGTTCATATCATTTTAGAGCAAGCAGCAGGTGATGAACTAAAGTAAAAAGCAAGAAAACACAGCAGGTAGCATGCAAAGAAAGTAGTAGCAACAAGCAAGTTTGATCATGTGTTGATCAAAAAGAAAGAAAAAAAACAGCAGAAAGAAAGAATCCAGCAAGTAAGAAGAAAGAGATACAGGCAAGTAGCAAGAAAGAAGGAAACAAGAAAGCATTAGCAAGAGGCAGAAGAGAAAGAAGCAAGTTGGAGATTGAAGACCGATGCCGGAGGAAAAGACCGAACCGAAGACCCGGCAAGAAGTAGACCGGTGGATGGAAAGTCAGAAAGAAAGAAAGAAAGAAAGAAAGAAAGAAAGAAAGAAGACCGAAGATCTGCAAAAGACAGGGCAGCATCTAGACCGAAGATCGAAAGAGACAACTGTGACTGGAGTGTTGTCTAGACCAAAACCTCAAGAGACCAAGACCGTGACCGAGAAAGAGACCGCTTTCGTGAGTATGATTTTAGGAGCCGAGACCATCATAGACATTAAGATTAGGGGGTGAATGTTGGTGTTAATCTTGATGGGTCGAGTCACAGGTACGGGTCAGCATGTGGAGCGGGTCAGTATTATTTCCGGTACGATTTATTGTTCCATGTAAAGGTTGCATGAGTTGAACAATTCAAGTCACAATTCCATAAATAAAGGAGATAGGCCACGACTTAGCTTGTATGTGTTTGTTTGCGGGTGCATGTATACGTAGTCCATGTTTCCCATATTTTATTCCTTACTTCTAGGACTAGTGGTAGAGTTCTTTATTTATTTAAACCCATGTATTGCATTTGAAGAAGGAAGAGAGAAGAATTAAAATGTAGTTCTTTGTGGGTTTCCTTCCACGAGCAGACTGCCTATTTTTCTTGTGTTTATTTTTGTTTCTTCATGAGTTTGTGTGTGTTTAATTCTATGATATCCAACACTTGGTATCAGAGCTATAGGTTCATATCATTTTAGAGCAAGCAGCAGGTGATGAACTAAAGTAAAAAGCAAGAAAACACAGCAGGTAGCATGCAAAGAAAGTAGTAGCAACAAGCAAGTTTGATCATGTGTTGATCAAAAAGAAAGAAAAACCCAGCAGAAAGCAAGAATCCAGCAAGTTGCAAGCAAGAGATACAGGCAAGTAGCAAGAAAGAAGGAAACAAGAAAGCATTAGCAAGAGGCAGAAGAGAAAGAAGCAAGTTGGAGATTGAAGACCGATGCCGGAGGAAAAGACCGAACCGAAGTCCCGGCAAGAAGTAGACCGGTGGCTGGAAATTCAAAAAGAAAGAAACAAAGAAAGAAAGAAGACCGAAGATCTGCAAAAGACCGGGCAGCATCTAGACCGAAGATCGAAACAAACAACCGTGACTGGACGGTTGTCTAGACCGAAACCTTAAGAGACCAAGACCGTGACCGAGAAAGAGACCGCTTTCGTGAGTATGATTTTAGGAGCCGAGACCATCATAGACATCAAGATTAGGGGGGTGAATGTTGGTGTTAATCTTGATGGGTCGAGTCACAGGTACGGGTCAGCATGTGGAGCGGGTCAGTATTATTTACGGTACGCTTTATTGTTCCAGGTAAAGGTTGCATGAGTTGAACAATTCAAGTCACAATTCCATAAATAAAGGAGATAGGCCACGACTTAGCTTGTATGTGTTTGTTTGCTGGTGCATGTATACGTAGTCCATGTTTCCCATATTTTATTCCTTCCTTCTAGGACTAGTGGTAGAGTTCTTTATTTATTTAAACCCACGTATTGCATTTGAAGAAGGAAGAGAGAAGAATTAAAAGGTAGTTCTTTGAGGGTTTCCTTCCACGAGCAGACTGCCTATTATTCTTCTGTTTATTTTTGTTTCTTCATTAGTTTGTGTGTGTTTAGTTCTTTGATATCCAACACTTGGTATCAGAGCTATAGGTTCATATCATTTTAGAGCAAGCAGCAGGTGATGAACTAAAGTAAAAAGCAAGAAAACACAGCAGGTAGCACGCAAAGAAAGTAGAAGCAACAAGCAAGTTTGATCATGTGTTAATAAAAAAGAAAGAAAAAAAACAGCACAAAGCAAGAATCCAACAAGTAGCAAGAAAGAGATACAGGCAAGTAGCAAGAAAGAAGGAAACAAGAAAGCATTAGCAAGAGGCATAAGAGAAAGAAGCTAGTTGGAGATTGAAGACCGATGCCGGAGGAAAAGACCGAACCGAAGACCCGGCAAGAAGTAGACCGGTGGCTGGAAAGTCAGAAAGAAAGAAAGAAAGAAAGAAAGAAAGAAAGAAAGAAAGAAAGAATGAAAGAAAGAAGACCGAAGATCTGCAAAAGACCGGGCAGCATCTAGACCGAAGATCGAAAGAGACAACCGTAACTGGAGGGTTGTCTAGACCGAAACCTCAAGAGACCAAGACCGTGACCGAGAAAGAGACCGCTTTCGTGAGTATGATTTTAGGAGCCGAGACCGTCATAGACATCAAGATTAGGGGGTGAATGTTGGTGTTAATCTTGATGGGTCGAGTCACAGGTACGGGTCAGCATGTGGAGCGGGTTAGTATTATTTACGGTACGATTTATTGTTCCATGTAAAGGTTGCATGAGTTGAACAATTCAAGTCACAATTCCATAAATAAAGGAGATAGGCCACGACTTAGCTTGTATGTGTTTGTTTGCTGGTTCATGTATACGTAGTCCATGTTTCCCATATTTTATTCCTTACTTCTAGGACTAGTGGTAGAGTTCTTTATTTATTTAAACCCATGTATTGCATTTGAAGAAGGAAGAGAGAAGAATTAAAATGTAGTTCTTTATGGGTTTCCTTCCACGAGCAGACTGCCTATTATTCTTCTGTTTATTTTTGTTTCTTCATTAGTTTGTGTGTGTTTAGTTCTTTGATATCCAACACTTGGTATCAGAGCTATAGGTTCATATCATTTTAGAGCAAGCAGCAGGTGATGAACTAAAGTAAAAAGCAAGAAAACACAGCAGGTAGCATGCAAAGAAAGTAGTAGCAACAAGCAAGTTTGATCATGTGTTGATCAAAAAGAAAGAAAAAAAACAGCAGAAAGCAAGAATCCAGCAAGTAGCAAGAAAGAGATACAGGCAAGTAGCAAGAAAGAAGGAAACAAGAAAGCATTAGCAAGAGGCAGAAGAGAAAGAAGCAAGTTGGAGATTGAAGACCGATGCCGGAGGAAAAGACCGAACCGAAGACCCGGCAAGAAGTAGACCGGTGGCTGCAAAGTCAGAAAGAAAGAAAAAAGAAAGAAATAAAGAAAGAAAGAAAGAAGACCGAAGATCTGCAAAAGACGGGGCAGCATCTAGACCGAAGATCGAAAGAGACAACCGTGACTGGAGGGTTGTCTAGACCGAAACCTCAAGAGACCAAGACCGTGACCGAGAAAGAGACCGCTTTCGTGAGTATGAATTTAGGAGCCGAGACCGTCATAGACATCAAGATTAGGGGGGTGAATGTTGGTGTGTAATCTTGATGGGTCAGGTCACAGGTACGGGTCAGCATGTGGAGCGGGTCAGTATTATTTCCGGTACGATTTATTGTTCCATGTAAAGGTTGCATGAGTTGAACAATTCAAGTCACAATTCCATAAATAAAGGAGATAGGCCACGACTTAGCTTGTATGTGTTTGTTTGCTGGTGCATGTATACGTAGTCCATGTTTCCCATATTTTATTCCTTACTTCTAGGACTAGTGGTAGAGTTCTTTATTTATTTAAACCCATGTATTGCATTTGAAGAAGGAAGATAGAAGAATTAAAATGTAGTTCTTTGTGGGATTCCTTCCACGAGCAGACTGCCTATTTTTCTTCTGTTTATGTTTGTTTCTTCATGAGTTTATGTGTGTTTAGTTCTTTGATATCCAACACTTGGTATCAGAGCTATAGGTTCATATCATTTTAGAGCAAGCAGCAGGTGATGAACTAAAGAAAAGCAAGAAAACACAGTAGGTAGCATGCAAAGAAAGTAGTAGCAACAAGCAAGTTTGATCATGTGTTGATCAAAAAGAAAGAAAGAAAAACAGCAGAAAGCAAGAATCCAACAAGTAGCAAGAAAGAGATACAAGCAAGTAGCAAGAAAGAAGGAAACAAGAAAGCATTAGCAAGAGGCAGAAGAGAAAGAAGCAAGTTGGAGATTGAAGACCGATGCCGGAGGAAAAGACCGAACCGAAGACCCGACAAGAAGTAGACCGTTGGATGGAAAGTCAGAAAGAAAGAAAGAAAGAAAGAAAGAAGACAGGAGATCTGCAAAAGACCGGGCAACATCTAGACCGAAGATCGAAAGAGACAACCGTGACTGGAGGGTTGTCTAGACCGAAACCTCAAGAGACCAAGACCGTGACCGAGAAAGAGACCGCTTTCGTGAGTATGATTTTAGGAGCCGAGACCGTCATAGACATCAAGATTAGGGGGGTGAATGTTGGTTTAATCTTGATGGGTCGAGTCACAGGTACGGGTCAGCATGTGTAGCGGGTCAGTATTATTTCCGGTACGATTTATTGTTCCATGTAAAGGTTGCATGAGTTGAACAATTCAAGTCACAATTCCATAAATAAAGGAGATAGGCCACGACTTAGCTTGTATGTATTTGTTTGCTGGTGCATGTATACGTAGTCCATGTTTCCCATATTTTATTCCTTACTTCTAGGACTAGTGGTAGAGTTCTTTATTTATTTAAACCCATGTATTGCATTTGAAGAAGGAAGTGAGAAGAATTAAAATGTAGTTCTTTGTGGGTTTCCTTCCACGAGCAGACTGCCTATTTTTCTTCTGTTTATTTTTGTTTCTTCATGAGTTTGTATGTGTTTAGTTCTTTGATATCCAATACTTGGTATCAGAGCTATAGGTTCATATCATTTTTAAGCAAGCAGCAGGTGATGAACTAAAGTAAAAGGCAAGAAAACACAGCAGCTAGCATGCAAAGAAAGTAGTAGCAACAAGCAAGTTTGATCATGTGTTGATCAAAAAGAAAGGAAAAAAACAGCAGAAAACAAGAATCCAGCAAGTAATCAGAAAGAAGGAAACAAGAAAGCATATGGAAGACGCAGAAGAGAAAGAAGCAAGTTGGAGATTGAAGACCGATGTCGGAGGAAAAGACCGAACCGAAGACCCGACAAGAAGTAGACCGGTGGCTTGAAAGTCAGAAAGAAAGAAAGAAGACCGAAGATCTGCAAAAGACCGGGCAACATCTAGACCGAAGATCGAAAGAGACAACCGTGACTGGAGGGTTGTCTAGACCGAAACCTCAAGAGACCAAGACCGTGACCGAGAAAGAGACCCCTTTCGTGAGTATGATTTTAGGAGCCGAGACCGTCATAGACATCAAGATTAGGGGGGTGAATGTTAGTGTTAATCTTGATGGGTCGAGTCACAGGTACGGGTCAGCATGTGGAGCGGGTCAGTATTATTTCCGGTACGATTTATTGTTCCATGTAAAGGTTGCATGAGTTGAACAATTCAAGTCACAATTCCATAAATAAAGGAGATAGGCCACGACTTAGCTTGTATGTGTTTGTTTGCTGGTGCATGTATACGTAGTCCATGTTTCCCATACTTTATTCCTTACTTCTAGGACTAGTGGTAGAGTTCTTTATTTATTTAAACCCATGTATTGCATTTGAAGAAGGAAGTGAGAAGAATTAAAATGTAGTTCTTTGTGGGTTTCCTTCCACGAGCAGACTGCCTATTTTTCTTCTGTTTATTTTTGTTTCTTCATGAGTTTGTGTGTGTTTAGTTCTTTGATATCCAACACTTGGTATCAGAGCTATAGGTTCATATCATTTTAGAGCAAGCAGCAGGTGATGAACTAAAGTAAAAAGCAAGAAAACACAGCAGGTAGCATGCAAAGAAAGTAGTAGCAACAAGCAAGTTTGATCATGTGTTGATCAAAAAGAAAGAAAAAAAACAGCAGAAAGCAAGAATCCAGCAAGTAGCAAGAAAGAAGGAAACAAAAAAGCATTAGGAAGACGCAGAAGAGAAAGAAGCAAGTTGGAGATTGAAGACCGATGCCGGAGGAAAAGACCGAACCGAAGACCCGGCAAGAAATAGACCGGTGGCTTGAAAGTCAGAAAGAAAGAAAGAAGACCGAAGATCTGCAAAAGACCGAGCAGCATCTAGACCGAAGATCGAAAGAGACAACCGTGACCGGAGGGTTGTCTAGACCGAAATCTCAAGAGACCAAGACCGTGACCGAGAAAGAGACCGCTTTCGTGAGTATGATTTTAGGAGCCGAGACCGTCATAGACATCAAGATTAGGGGGGTGAATGTTGGTGTGAATCTTGATGGGTCGAGTCACAGGTACGGGTCAGCATGTGGAGCGGGTCAGTATTATTTCCGGTACGGTTTATTGTTCCATGTAAAGGTTGCATGAGTTGAACAATTCAAGTCACAATTCCATAAATAAAGGAGATAGGCCACGACTTAGCTTGTATGTGTTTGTTTGCTGGTGCATGTATACGTAGTCCATGTTTACCATATTTTATTCCTTACTTGTAGGACTAGTGGTAGAGTTCTTTATTTGTTTAAACCCATGTATTGCATTTGAAGAAGGAAGAGAGAAGAATTAAAATGTAGTTCTTTGTAGGTTTCCTTCCACGAGCAGACTGCCTATTTTTCTTCTGTTTATTTTTGTTTCTTCATGAGTGTGTGTGTTTAGTTCTTTGATATCAAACACAATTTGCATAAGTCCATCCTAGGATATATATATATATATAGATATATTATATATATTTATCATTCAAGCCCACTAGCTTTACAAATTAAGTCCTCTACAACAAATTTAACTGATGCACAATCCAGTAAGAAATTGATATACAAATTTGAAATCCAGTAAGAAATAGAATCGAGAGGGCGAATTAAAGCAAGAATTGAAAATCACATTAATAAAAACATGAAAGTAAAATAAGATAATTAAAAACAATAAAATAAAAATATGTCGGCTGCGCACATTTGATGAAATGGGCTTATAACACCATTACCCATGGGGATTAAATCTATCCACAACATGAATTCAATTCATGATTCATCCACCGTCAAACGAAAAATTCATCAAAAAATTGGCCGTTGCGTTTCAGATATATTCGACGGCATAAACAATGATAAGCGGCGGTTACTTTCAGTTCAAGTGAATTTGAATTTTTTGAAAGTAGAATTAGTAGATAGTGGCGATAATTATGGAAGGAAGAGTGAGAAATTTATAACTTTCCTATATTACCCTTAAACTATATTTGTCACATGTCAATACCAGATTTCTTCTTACCATTTTTATCATAAATCCATTTTTATTTGAACCTGATTATATATATATATATATATATATATATATATATATATATATATATATATATATGTATATATATAACCAACTCTAAAGTCCATAATTCACGAATTTGCCTCTTTAATAAATCACAAAAAAATACATAGTATCAAAATAATTACATCTCGTGTTCGGGTATTCCACCAGAAGTCAGTATTATGAGAAGTATATATGGTAGGGTTGACAGTGAGTGCAAAGTAGATGTGTGATTTGCACAAGAACTCGATGATCTTGTGGAATCCGGTTGATTCCTTAACTATTCGAAGCATAGCCAACATATTGTGTTGATCATAGTATGCTAAACCAACATCCGATTGTGAGTAGATGAAGAACTAAAAGCCATTTGCAAGAATTTTGTGTTTTGATAAACGAAGTGGGATTTAGGAAGTTAGGGTTTTGAGAAAATCAAGAAGACAGTTATAAGCAAAGATAATTCAAGAACTATGGTGTAACATATGTTCGCGTAGTTTTGAAATCAAAACCCAAAATTTCTTTTATACCCTAACATTTTGCATGAAAATCAATTTTAACGGCATTAAACATTTTGCAGTACCAACGGAAATAAGTAGTACTAAGTACTGAGAGCAATATTAACAAAGTTAAACATTATAAATAGAACTAGCAGTATTAACCAGTCTAACAATATTAAGATGCTAGAAACTATTAATAAAGCTAACAATATTAATATTTAAAACTGAGATAGTTCTACTAACAGTACAAAGTGTTGAGTAGTATTAACATATGTATCATCATTTTCTCAAACTAAAACAATCAAACACATATTAGTAAAACCTGTACTAATATGATCAAGCAACACACAATATACTTGAAGCATTACAAAAAAAACATTGAAAAAAACATGCACACTTACGTGCAATCAATGCCTCATTCTTTCTATCTAAACTTTTGAAGACATGCAATGTCTCCTGTCATGAGTTCAGACCACCTTAAACATACCAATTATTTTCTTTTTACCTACCAAGACTTGCTCTGCACATGAATTTAATCCCTTCTGGAACCCAAGCCATAGTGGTCTTGGGTTTTCCTTGAGCATCCACATAACTTATTTCTTTTAGCGCTTGTGATTTTCTAAGTTCATCACAATCTATTACATCATGACTTGAGTATTTTGAAATATTTTTAGTGCTAATAGTATTGGCAGTACTAACAGTGCAATCAGTGCTAATATTAATCTCAATAATAAATGCCCTGTTAGTATTAACAATGTCATCATGTTTTCATCTTTGGTTCTTCATGGGTGCTTGTAGAAGAACTAGCTTAAGATTTTAAACTAGTTACATTTGTGCTTACCCATACTTTCTTTTCATACTTGATTGATTCTTGAAAAACTCTTGATTTTTCTTTGAACATTTGTTGTTTATCCCTCGCAGTATTAACAAGACTGAAAGTTTTGCCCATTTCTTGAGAATTGCACCATTGTTTTTTCATTCTGAATTTATTTCTTTTATATATTGGATTAAAGAAACATGATTTTTCAAAGTGATTTGTTTTTCCACATATGAAACATGGATTTGGTTTAAAACCTTTGAAATTTATGCCATAGTTTTGTGTCATCTTTTGAATCCAATTTCTTTGATTTGCTCTAACAGTAGCATTGTGATTTGTGCAGAAAGAATAATATTTATTCCTAACAATTGGTTAATGTTAGGGAAATAATCATTTCAGCCAATAATCAAACTTGATTATTGAAATATGCAAGATTTGGTGATTGTCAAAAACACACATTCTTTTAGATTGAAATTAAACATGTGTTGTTTAATTTCTGACTTATGGGGGTGGCTGAAAAAATTCTATGAAGTTTATCTTGAAAATTCGAGTATATCGTCGTGGCTATTGAAAAATCAAATGATTTGGCATCACTTTCTTTGGAGAATTTGTTAGGGATACTCCAACCCCATGAACTTCGAATGAGAAACTTTGATGATACATCTTCAATGGAGCAAGCCTTTCACTCTCGAGTTCATTTAAATGAAAGTCCTAGTAGAAAAAAAGCAACCAAGGCCACTATGTGAGATCCAATGTTATTACTGTCACAAGTATGGGCATACATTGAAGCATTGCAAGAAAAAACAAGATGAGAATGATAATGCAAAGTTTATGAAAGAGAATGAGTCTGAAGAAGGTGAAACAATGTTTATGACTATACCTTTGGGGTAGTGATTGGTACGCAACAGAAATTGTACATACACAACAACTTCTGCATTAATGACTTGTACCATGTGCTGTAATATGTTTGTACCTGTTGTGTATGGACAATTTTTGTTGTGTACGAATCACCTCCCATAACTTTGTTAAGAATGATATTTGGAAAGAATTGATTGCAAATGATGACTTGATGTGGCTGTTGACAAAGCAATTGATGAAAAATGGATTGACGTGTAAGGTTGATTGATTGTATGTGTGACTTAGCATAAGGGGGTGTATTGAATTATACAAGCGAAGTCCCTGATATATGTATATATAACGAGTAGCGTTTATATATTTAGATAAGTTATCATGTGGCAGTTGTAGTTAGTCACCAACCGTCGTTGGTTAGATAGAAACTGCTGTTCTCATAGTGTATATATATGTTTATGGTATGAAAATAAATTGTGTGATATATTTATTGTTTCCAAGTTAATAAAGTCAAAAGTTAGTGCAGAATTGTATATGGCCGAATAATAGTTTATTCCTTCAGATTATGGCAGACTTATCCAAACATCCGTGGTATTTTTTATTTAAACTAACATACGGTGGCCTTTAGATCGATCAAGGAGACCTCAAGGCCCAAGTCAACTTAATTAATTAGCTGCCGGCCACTCAAACACTCTTTGTTTCTTCAGCCAATCAAGTCACGAGACATGATTGACTTTGTATTTATATTTACGTAACACAAGAAGCAGCAAAAATACCCAACATATATACTTCAATCATCTCATATTTGTAGCTCCGAAACTTCTAAATATTAAGTTATATACATGGTGATCCTGAATGAGTTACAAACGTATGATGTTTTCTTAAGTTTCAGAGGCACAGACACTCGTAACAGTTTTACTGATCATCTCTACAAGGCTTTGTTGGAAGGAGACATCACTACGTTTCTTGATGAGCAAGAGGTTGAAACCGGGGAAGAACTAAAACCTGAGCTTGTAAAAGCTATAAAAAGCTCTCGTGCTTCAATAGTTGTCTTGTCTGCAAACTACGCGTCTTCAACATGGTGTCTAGACGAGCTAGTGATGATCCTTGAGCAACGTAAGACCTCCAATCATTTTGTTCTTCCCGTTTTTTACCATGTATTGCCAACCCATGTGAGAAAGCAAGAAGGCAGCTTTGGAGATGCCTTATTCGAACACAAAAAGAGGTTCGAGAAAGAGGATGATGAGGAAAAGAGAAGTGATGGCTATCGTAAGCTGGAGTTATGGGTGGAAGCACTTACACAAGTCGCTGACTTGAAAGGAAAGAATGCAGATGGCAGGTAAACCTTTAATTCTTCACTCTTAAATTACTCCTACTAATTACCCATCATGTCATCGAACAAAGTCAAAAACGCAAAATAAAACTAAAATCAAGAACACTAATTAAGTTCACAAGATCGGACACTGTTTATCTCGAAATCATCCATCTGATCATTAGATAAGGGTTCGATTTCTTGAAATAGCACACCAAAATGAACAAAAACCCATTCTGGAACAAACCCCAAAATCACTTGCAGTCGAATCAACCATCGATCTACAAGAATCATTTACCAAAGTCAACAGATTTGGAAAGAGAAGAATCATTTACCCTAGATCCGTATTTGAAAATTGAAGACATCGAAGTATCGTATATAAGGATCGGAGAAATCGAAGCAAACACAACGAAAAATTCAAGCAAGAATCGAATCTAGAAATCGAAGCAGAACTTCATTGAAATTTTATCGATGGGGTATTTGTTTTAGCCATTTAGTCCACGAGTAGCTCCTTTTGAGCATCCACAATCCATACAACTCTCTAAGAGTTTAATGGATTGTCACATCAGCATTCCACTATATATACAACTCCATCTTTTAACCTCCACAATCTATTGAACTCCATATAGTTTAATGAATTTTCAAATCAGCATTATATATATATATATATATATACATATATATATAGAGAGAGAGAGAGAGTAAGGATATACTAAGAGGGATAAATTGCTAAGAGGGCTAAGAGGGACTTTCAGCCGTTAGATCAAGCTCATCAGTCAACTAAAATTGGTCAAAATGCATTGCAGCTGGCAATTAAAAAAATAGCACTGAAGGGTACTTTCGGTATCTCGTCTCAATTTCAAAATGATGAAAGTCCTAAATTTACGCTCAATTTATAAACAAACAATTTGCTTAAATACATACATCCTTAAGAAAATATCATCAGATTACTGAAACAAACCTCATCAAAAGTTACATATCATCAGATTTGCAGAACTCATCATCATCAATTATAAAGATCTTAACCAAAAAATTGATAATGATGAAGGTTCGTTGAATACAGATCTTAAACCAAAAAATCATCAGATTTAGATTGCAGAACTCATCATCATCATCAGATTTGCAGACCTCATCATCGTCATCATCAAAATCATACAACTGAATGAATATAGCAAAAACAGTGAAAAAAATGGAAATGATGAACGAGATGAAACATCGGATTGGTGAGTGAAAATAAAGAAATAAAACTGATGAATGAAAAGAGATGTGATTCAGTATGAACCGTGGCCTGAAATCCACCACCGCCGTTCATCAAAATCCATCGGCTTAATCTCCACTGCTTCATCAAATCCACCACCGCCGCTCATCAAAATCCATCGGCTTCATCTCCTCCACTGCTTCATCAAATCCACCACCGCCGTTCATCAAAATCCATCGGCTTCATCTCCACTGCTTCATCAAATCCACCACCGCCACTCATCAAAATCAATCCGAACTCAGCTTTTCAAATGCGATTCCGTATCAGAAAACTCTAGATCTGGTTTCAATCAATCACCACCAAAAGATCTTATCAAATACTTCTAATGAACACAGTTCTGTATTCACGTCATCATGACGAGAAAAATCCGAGTACTAACCTCCCCTGGACGTTGCCGGAGACCGGAGATCGCCCTAAAGGCGGTGGCGGCGGACGGTGATTTAGGTTTCCTGCGGCGGCGGTGGTTAAGGGTTTCTTGCGGCAGCGGTGGTTTAGGGTTTCTTGCGGCAGCGGTGGGTTAGGGTTTCTTGCGGTGGCGGTGGGTTAAGGTTTCCTGCGGCGGCGGTGGTTCCAGTGCGTGATACCGAATGGAGAATCGGTGGTGGTTCCTGTGCGTGAGACCGACTGGAGAAGCGGCGATGGTGGTTTCATTATCGGCGTCACAGTAGTCCGATGGTGGTTTCTGGGCGTCGATGGGGTGGCCGGCAAATATGGGGGGAGTGGTTCTGGGAGAGAGAGAAAGAGAAATGATGGTGTTAGGTTAGTGTTAGGGAAGGTTTATAACAGCTATAAAAAAGAGATAATTAAGGAGTGAGTGTAAAATGTCTAGAGTACCCTTTTACTAAGAATGCCACATGTCAATCCCAAAATCCCACTTAGTCATCTTAGCCATTTATCCCCCTTAGTTGATCTTATATATATATATATATATATATATATATATATATATATATATATATATATATATATATATATATATATATATATATATATATATATATATATATATATATATATATACACACACACACACACATATATATATAATATATATTTTGGTATTATTTTAATGTTTTATCAATTATTATGTTCCCTATAAATTCAAAGCTCCTTATATATATATATATATATATATATATATATATATATATATATATATATATATATATATATATATATATGGGAGGGTTCATGCGAGAACCGTTGTTAGTGCGAGAACCGCGAGAACCAATCTTAGCCGTTCCTTAGATATGGGAAGTATCATGGATGGAGAGCGTGGAGGGATAGGGTGTGGCAGGGTGCATGTGAGGAATTCATGGGTGGGCAATGACATTGAAGGAGGGGGAATTGGACGGCTTAGATTGATTCTCGCGGTTCTCGCGCTAACAACGGTTCTCGCATGAACTTTTGTCTATATATATATATATATATATATATATATATATATATATATATATATATAATTTTTGTATATTTATTAAGAATTTTTTTTAAAAATATAAGTAAATTAAAAACTAATTAATTTCAAAATGTATTTATTTTAAACTCTTTACATTATTAAAGAAGTAAATAAAAAAAGATTTATATATATAATATGTGGGGTCTACCACTATTAAAAAGAAAAACAAAAATCATGAAACCCTTATACACCCTTTATGCAACCACCATTGTGGATGCTCTTAGGCTATCCGTTATACTCCCCTTTTTTCCTTTTCTTACCTCCCACATTAGCGTCACATCATTTTTCCTTCCCTTCCCTTTCCCTTACCCACTACAAACGTTATACTTCCCCTTTCCTCTTTCCTCTTTCCCACATTTTTTATTTTATTTTTATATTCAATAAATAATTATTAAACTAAATATTTTTTTCCATTCATAATATTAAAAAAAGAAAATTACATAATTTAAAATTTCATACAATAATAATTAAAAAAAGAAAATTACATAATTTTAAATTCCTAAATTACGATAATAAAAAAAAGAAAAGTACATAATTTTAAATTTAAAAACTACTCGTTCAAAGTCGGCCAACCGTACTTTTGTGCACCATCATTTTTCATTTTGATTGTTGCAGTTAAAAATGGTCCGTCAAGATGATTAGTGGGCGAGATGTAAAATTGGTAATCTTTTTTTCCATCCGATCCGCCGCTTGTAGTTCCACTTGTTGGTGGTCAACTTCCAATTGTTTTTCACGAAGCGATATGAATCGTTCATTTTGCGTGTTCATATTCGATAAGTTGCTCAACAACGATGTTATCTCATGTCTCGACCCAGTTCCCGTTGATGTCGATGGTGCTTCGCTCAGTCTCTCCCGGTGGGGCGTAAAAGCTCGTTTTCCTGCCCCGGTTCCTCTTCATTGTCTTCATTTTCGTCTTCGTTGAGGTCGATGGGAGCGCCAGCATCGGAAGACCCCGTAGTAGATCGAACATTGGAGTCGCTTGTTTTGCTCCATTTTGAAAGAGGGGAACCCGAACCCACGAGCGGTTGTGGTACTCATTTGGGAAATTGTTTAAGAAATTACCAACATTCTTGGTGACCAAAAGATGACCCCTTATTTTGGTCTTGGTAGCGGATGTGAGCGATTTTTAAAATATTCACTTCGCTCATTCCACTACGTGTTCCACCGTCGATGTTGGCGTAGATATCGGCAAACTTTGATACTTTTGCATTGATATCTTTCCACTTTGCATTTACTTGATGAGGTGATCGGTAATCAGCTGGTTTGCCGAGTTGCTCTTGAAATAAACCCAAAACACGTTCCCAAAACCCACCTATAAATAAATATATATATATATATATATATAAAGTATAAATAAATAAACACTTATAAATAAATAAATATATATTTAACAATAATAATAATAACAATAAATAAATATATATATAAAAACGTATAAAGAAATAAGGGGGCGTTTGGTTCGCGGAATGAAATTGACCGGAATTGGAATTCGTTAAGGAATTGGAATTGGAAGGATTCCAACTGAATCCGTTCCTTTGTGTGTTTGGTTCGCGGAATTGAATAAAATTCCAAATTTCAAGTTTTATTTGGTTTGCAAAGAAATTGGAATGGAATTAACAAAAATGAAAAACCTTATGCCCTACCCACCCCACCCTACCCCCACCCCCTTCCCTACCCCTACCCCACCCCACCTCACCCCAACCCCAACCTACCCCTACACAACCCCTTACCTACCCACCTACTTTACCCCCACCCACCCCACCCTACCCTACCAATACCCTAACCCTACCTTACCCCCTACCTACCCACTCCACACTACCCCATCCCACCCCACCTAACCCTACCCCTACCTACCCACACACCCTACCCTATACTCTATGGTGGTGACGGTGGTGGCGGTGGTAGTTGGTGGTGGTCGGCGAGGAGGTAACAGTAGTGTCACGGTGGTGGCGATTAGTAGTCGGCGGCGGCGGTGGTACGATGGGACGACGGCGGTTGGCGGTGATCGGTGGCGGTGGTGATGGTGGTGGCGGTTGGTGGTGATCGGCGAAGGCGGTGGTGTGGTTGCGGTGGCGGTTAGTGGTGGTCGGTGGCGGTGGTGATGGTGGTGACGGTTGGTGGTGGTCGATGGCGGTTGGTGATGGTCGTCGGCGGTGGCGCTGTTGGTGGTCGGCGGCGGTGGTGCGGTGGTGGTGGCGGTTAGTGGTCGGCGCGGCGGCGGTTGGTGGTGGTCGGCGGCGGAGTGACGGTGGTCGGCGGCGGCGGCGGTGGCGTTTGGAAGTGTCGGCAGTCGTGAAGCGTAATAGCGTATAGTAAGCGTATAATTCGAATTCCCGAGGATTGTCTTAAATTCCATGGGTTTAATGATGGAATTACAATTCCTTAAACATGGGAATTGGGAAAAATTCTAATTCCAATTCCTATAATTCCTTGAACCAAACAGGAGTTAGGATTCGGAATCTCAAATTCCAATTCCGGGCAATTCCGGCGAACCAAACGGCCCCTAAATATATATTTATACCATTTCCTTGCGTGTTTCCTACTATGGGGTCCTCAGAAATGCCAACCCAAGCCTTGACCAAGGCCAACTCTTCCGGGTATTGCTTATGCTCTCGTTGGAAATTTCTTCGGCTCGCCTTGTTGTCGTCCCGAACGCTTTCGCGGTACTTGAACCGGCGGTGGTTGTTGTTGCTGTTGTTAGGTATCCGGAACAAACTTATCTTCGTCATCTTCGTCTTCATATTCATCTACAAGTTGGTGTTATTGGTGTTGTTGATAATGATGTTGGTGTTGTTGATATTGAATCGGGTAGCCACCTTGGTAGACTTGAAAATTTTGTTGCATCGGGTAGCCAAGTTGGGATAGCGGAATTTGTTGTTGTTGGCTAAGCATTCCTGTGTACGTAAATTGCGGGGGAGCGAACATCGGGTTTGGTTGAGTCATCGGTTGAGACACGTCAAGAAAGAAAGGATTATCCGACGACGGTGTAAAACTCGGAATTTTTTAACGGTTTCTTCCGGATGACGGAGGGCTTGTGAAATTTTGGTTTGGATCCATGGATTGTTTTGGTAAAAAAATGTAGAAAAGATGAAGAGAAGATGAAAGAAAAGATGAAGATCTAGAGATGAAAGGTGTAGAAAATTGTTTAGAATGAATGGTATATATATGGAGATAAACTAAATATTTAAAATTAAAATAAAACAAATAAAAAACTAGCCGTTTGTGACCGTTGGGGGTGAGGGGTGAGATTCGATGAAGGAAGCGCCGAGCTCTGGAACCCGGATGCGATGGAACCCGCCGATTCCCCCACACCCGTAATGGTGTTCCTTGGTAAACCCGGTGCAAACTCGCCCTTGGCGAGTCCCCCATAACGGATAGCCTTATCAACCCAAATCAACCTGATTGCCACCTCAGCTGTCATATTATTTTTTCATCATAACCAAAACTCAACCCAAAACACAAGTATTACCTATTTTATCAACCCAAATCAACCCAATATATTTTCTCTATCCTTATTCTCTCAAAAAACAAAAAAAAAAATAATAAATAAAAAAACTGACACCATCTCTTTCTCCTTCGGTTTGGTGAACCCAAAGCCAACCCAAAGCAAAGTATGGGTACCTTCAACCCAAAGAGCCCGAAGGCCAACCCGAGGGCGCTACTTATGGCCTTAAGAGCATCTGAAACCTTACTTTTTTATAATTGACTCTCTATCTCTATTTTTTGTGGGTCCATCTATTCTAAACAATCTTCCAACTCCAACCTTACCCTTTATTTAATATTTCAAAAGTAAGACCCATATATCATTAATATATTAATACATACCACAAAGAAAATTAAATAGAAAGTAAAATTATATTAGATGGTCCATGGATGAAGAGTCAAAATTCACATTTCATATTTGAAGTTGATTTTTTCAATACTTCATATTTAAAATGAGGTATGAATAATAGTTGGAATGGAATTACTATTATTTTAAAGGGATGAAGTTTCATTGGAGATGCTCTAACATACCTAAGTTTCTTTAACTTATATTAGTTGAGGCTTTTTATGACTTACATGTTAGAAGAATAAAACAAGTCATAATTATTTGGTCGGGTTGCAGATTAAATTTTATGTCTTTATTTGGTTTGGGTCATGCGGATTAAGCTTTTCGTTAAACCTGTATTTGACACACACACACACACACTCTCTCTCTCTCACACACACACTCTCTCTCACACACACACACACTCTCTCTCTCTCTCACACACACACACACATATATATATATAGTAAAAAGTTCAGTTGAGAACCATTCTTAGTGCGAGTACCAATCTGAACCGTCCAATTCTCCCTCCTTCAATGTCATTACCCACCCATGAATTCCTTACATCCCTCCACGCTCTCCATCCATATACTTCTCATATCCAAGGAAAGACTAAGATTGGTTCTCGCGGTTCTCGCACTAACAAGTTTCTCAAATGAACCCTCCCATATATATATATATATATATATATATATATATATATATATATAGAGAGAGAGAGAGAGAGAGAGAGAGATAGAGAGAGAGAGAGAAAAGAGAGAGAAAAGAGAGAGAGAGGAAAGTTCATTCGAGAGCCGTTGTTAGCGCGAGAACTGCGAGAACCAATCTGAGTCGTTCAATTCCCCCTAGTTCAATGTCATTGTCCACTCATGAATTCCTCACATGCATCCTATCCCTCCACGCTCTTCATCCATGATCTTCCCAAATCCAAGGAACGGCTGAGCTTAGTTCCGTGGTTCTCGCGCTAAAAACGGTTCTCGAATGAACATTCCCCTATATATATATATAAGTTCAAACGATAATTGTTTTTCGTAAAACAACCGAATATAGCCACTTATAAAAAATAAGAAGAGTTCATATTAAAGAGTTATTATTTGATAGCATTAAACTAATCAAAATTATCTTTACTTAATTAAGTGCAATCTGGACATTTTTACATTACCCACACATTTTTTAAACTAGGTATTGGTCCGCAACTTTAGTGAAACTAGGAAAACGAATAGTAATGATAAGATATATAAATATAGTTGACTCGTAAACATAAATAATACATATATCTCCTATATTCAAGTGAAATATAGATATTGACTTTGGGTAACAATTTGCTATGAGTAGATAATTATCGTATATAAATATTCATTAATTTTTTAATATTGATAAACGTAAAAAATAAAGTTTGAATTTTCTAATTTTTCGGTTAACCGTCCATTTCTAATATCATGAACCGTAACCAAACCGAATAACCGAAATTTTCTTAGGTTCGGTTAACCAGACCGCAAAAATTAAAATAGTATGTTTGGTTAACCAAGATTTCGGTACTGTTTGTCGGTTTTTCGGTTCGGTTTTTCATTTTGGAATATTTTTAACACCCCTATGGGTAGAGGTGGGGTAAAGGTGGATTGTCGGTATTAGGGTTAAGTAGGGTGGGGTGGTGTGGGAAAGGTAGGCAGGGGTAGATTGTGGGTAAGCTAGATTAGAGTATGTAAGGTGGAGTAGGTAGGGTAGGGGTAGATTGTAGGTAAGTTGTAGTAAGGTGGTGGGGTAGGGGGAGGAAGGGTAGGGTAGATAGTGAGTAAGTTTGATAGGGGTAGGGTAAATAAGGCGGAGTAAGGTAAGGTGACTAGGGGTAGGGTAAGGTGGAAGAGTGGGGGTCGGGTAAGGTAGGGTGGTAGAGTGGGGATAGGGGTAGGGGTTGTCCGGGGGTATGGGCGGGGTAGGGTATGGTGGCGGCAAAGGGGTAGGGGGTGGTGGACGGTTGATTATATAATTTATTTGGTTTACACATATTGAATAAATTTATTTTGTTTAGATTTCAATTTCAATTTTTACTAACTAAAGATATAGTTTTCACAAATTCCAATTTATATAAATTCAAATTCCTATGAATTCTAATTCCTTGGTCAAAGTTCAATTCACTCATGTTCATTTCGTGAAATATACAAACCCTAAGTTGCATTTAATTTATTGAACGACTTTAACGGTTCTTTTAATAAAATAAATTTAACTGTTCAATCTTACACCATCTATATAATCAAAATTGGAATTTCAATATTGACTTTCTGGTCCAATTGAATTAAAATTATTAGAGGATTTTCATATATAACTTTCTTAAACATTAATATATCGTTTTTACTAACCCTAATTTACAAATATTATATTTACTTTTTATAACATTTCAAAAAGTGGGAAAAAGATTGAGATAGTTTGAGTTAGGCTATATTAGTTATTTGGGTAAAAAGAGAAAGTAGAGGAAAAAATAATATGGCACTATTATGACATTTGTGTAACAAAGAGAAAAAGGAAGGACGATACTAATGGCCTAGGATCTCTATCCCATTTCTTTCATTCCCCACCTTCCTTAATTCTACAGCTCGTTGCCACCCTACCATCGCCAAATTTTTATGGCTCATCCTACCCCTCCGTCAAACTTATCTACGGTAGGCTTGATACTTCTCACTGTGTCCGACCTCCTTCACCACCATCATCATAAACCTCCTCACCACTACTGGCCTCCCTTATCGCCATAGTCTTCCATGGCTGGTTTGAGCTTCTATGTAACGACGGGTTTTCTTGAAAGTCATGATTAACTTTTTTTCTTAATTAACTCAATAGTCACAACCGGATACATCATTAATAACACCGTGTCAGCCGAATCTCTTAAAAACCGCTAAAAGAAAACATTACATTACAAACTCATAAAATCATTTTATATTAATACAAGTCGGTAACGGTCTACAAATATTACTTCTAACTACCTAGTAGAGCTTCCCGTCTCAATAGAGCACCTATACTATTACGAGACACCATATAAAAAGAACAAGTGTCAGGTAACGCCTTGTGAGTCAATAATAAGCTTAAAATATAAAACATCATATTAAAACACCAATTAAAAGCATATTTAGATATTATAATAAATACCCAACCCGACCCATTTGTGTACTTGACCCAAACCCGAACCCCCAATCATATAACACCGTCAATTCATACAATCTTGACAAACCAAATTAATCAAATAATCCTTCAAATAGTAACAAGCTTAATCAACCATCAACCAACATAACGATATTTTCATAATCATTTTGAATAAACCGTATTAGCTATTATTTAACTATCGTTTTTATACATTAGTTAGCAACCGTTACTAAAATCTGTAATCGGTTAACCGTATGTAAGCGTGTGTCCTTAGAGTTCACCTAGTTGATGTCTAATCCTTCTACGGAAAACCTAGTTCGCTACTTGTGTAACTTAGTTGACTCCAGCACAAGATGGGTAACTACTCCCTTTTGTACGCGAACCCCTAAGAACCCGACCGCTTTCGCTACTCCGTTCACTACTCGTATGACTTAGCCGACTTATGCACATAATGGGTAGCTACTCCCTTCTGCGTGCGAATCCCTAAGAACCTGGCCGCTTTAGCTACTTTGATGACGCTGCAAATCATGTGTAGCTTGTGTTGTTTAGGTAAAAGTTAAACACGGTGCTCGATACACCTTCCAACACCTTACGTCATGTATTGCGCTTAAGCCCAACCATTTAGGCCACACATCACTCAGTTACGAGTCAATTAAGACCTATAACACATGCCCATAGCCCTCTAGAAGAACTGTTGACCCATCTGGCTAGCACTTTTAGACTAAAAGGCATCAACTACCCCCTCTGGCTAGCACATACCGTATAGTAGGTACTACCCCCTCCCACTAAATAATTAAACATTCATTCGTTAATTAATCTTGCGAACTCATAACGCAAATCAATTCAAAACCGTATCATCATAAATCATATCCGTAAAACAAATAACCATAAATCATATCCGTATAATTATATCGTGTTCATGTAAATCATACAACACACACAAATCACATAACCATGTAAACATCAACTTTATTACTATTTCCATCTATTTAGTAAATCAATTAAATTATCCGTAAGTGTTCATAAAATTACACTTTGTCTGGCGAGCCTCACTTAAAGTCCTGTAAGTAGAAGCCAAGTGAACTGTCAAAGTCTACTGATCAACCTCAACGATAAACAACCCTAATAAATAATCGGTTAACGAAAACCGAAACAAAGATAAAACAAGCTACAAATCACAAGTTACCATTACTAGACAAAAAAGATCATAGATTAACCCTCCAATTAGATCACTATTCACACACACTAGTGGGTAATAGCATTTCAACCCAACAACAATCGAAATTCAGTACCTCTCAAACCAAAAATCACATACCACCGTCGTCCTCCCTCATCACCATTGTCGTTCACCGGAGATCTAAGCTTTCTAACCATCACCAGCCTCTCTTATCACCACCATCGCAAACCTCCCCACCACCAACAACCTCCCTCAACACCATCGTCGCAGGTTTGATATTTCTTTCTCTTCTCGCTCAGTGACACCATGTACTCCATCAGCATCCGAGCTTTCTCTCTCTAGTCTCTACATCAAATGAAACCGCAGAGCCCGTGATTGAAGTCGCTTCCTAACATTCTTGAAGCTCCGAACACCGAGATGTGTTGGGACAACCACCTAGCCAAGTTTGGTTTGGTTTGGTTTTAGGGTTTTGATGTTGAATATAGGAATTGGATTTGGTTAGAGGTGAGGATCTTTCTTAACTTTATTTATAATTTTGGATTGTAAATGGGGTTTATGATATGCTCAAAATTAGTGGGTTTTTAACCTAATTCATTTGGTCAATTTATTAATTGTGACCAACACAGTGTTACATATGATTCATATGAACAAATGTTATTTTAGTATGGACCAATATTGTTTCACATATAAACCAATGTTAAACTAATGATGTTTCATATGTGAGCATGCACTATTAAGTATAGTATAATTATTTGTTTGTAAAATTATTCTTTGTTTGTTTAATGGATTAGCTTAGTACATGAAAATTTATAAAAACTTATATAATAAGTTTAAAAAAAACCTACGTATATTTTACATAATATTTCATTTGTGATTTCATATTCAAATATATTAAACAAAAAAACCTAATTAAAAAATAATTTAAAATATATCAAATGTATTGTCTAGTTAAAGAGGAAAAATCATTATTATTATCTTGTAACATTTTTACATTAATAATTTGTATTTTTAAAGATATATTTAATCATAAAAATTGATGAAATGTTATATATATTAAAAGATAACTGAAAAATAAAAGAAGAAAAAGGAAAATGTGCTGATCTAGAGGGAGGGGAAAGGCCCCTCACATTTTGAAAACATAGTTATCTGTCATCATGCAAAAACCGTTATCCTTTTAACTTTATATATATATATATATATATAGACAAAGGATCAGATAGAAACGTTCGCACCGTGCGAACATCTGCAAAACACTTCTCTAGAACAAACCACTGCATCTAGATGCAGTAAAATTACAAGAAGGGGATCTGATACGAACGGCAACGATCGAATGGCCATCTCCGCCTCACCTTTATCTCACCTTCACCCCGGACTTAACCGTCTCATCCCCACCATTATCCTCACCGCCTCACCTCCGCCGCTCCCTAGCGTACACGAGGAGATCCATCTTCCTCCTTCCTCCTTCAAGACGATTGACTCATCTGCCCAAATATGAAATTGAAGCTCTGCCCAAATATGAAATTGAAGCAATTTTTGGAAGAACTCTTGCTGGTAACTACTCAATCGAACATATGGTAAGTAATCATAGCCCTATGATTTTTGCTGGTACTACTCAATTGAACTCTTGCTTGTAACTACTTCTTCCAAAACGATTGCCTCCTTTGTCGCACTTTCTCCTGTGATTTTTGCCACATTTAATTTTGTTGCATCTAGATGCAGTGGATTGTTCTAGTGCATCTCAGGTGTTCGCAATGTGAGAACCGTTCGCATTGGATCCCCACCCTATATATATATATATATATATATATATATATATATATATATATATATATATATATATATGTATGTATGGGGAGGGTTCAAACGAGAACTGTTTTTCGTACGAGAACTGCGAGAACCAATCTCAGCCGTTCCTTGGATATGGGAAATTCATGGATGGAGAGCGTGGAGGGGATCAAGTGTGGCAGGGTGCATGTGAGAAATTCATGGGTGGGTGATGACATTAAAGGAGGGGAATTAGACGGCTTAGATTGGTTCACGCAGTTCTCGTACAAAAAACAGTTCTCGTTTAAACTTTTACCTATGTGTATGTATGTATATATATATATTCATGGGTGGGCAATGACATTAAGGGAGGGGGAATTAGACGGAGATTGGTTCTCGCAGTTCTCGTACGAAAAACAGTTCTCGTTTGAACTTTTACCTATGTGTATGTATATATATATATATATATATATATATATATATATATATATATATATATATATATACATACACATAGGTAAAAGTTCAAACGAGAACTGTTTTTCGTACGAGAACTGCGTGAACCAATCTAAGACGTCCAATTCCCCTCCTTTAATATCATCACCCACCCATGAATTCATCACATGCACCCTGCCACACTTGATCACGTTCTACATCCATGAATTTCACTTATTAAATCAACGGTTAAGATTGGTTCTCGTAGTTCTCGTACGAAAACAAATCTCGTTTGAACCCTCCCCTATATATATATATATATATATATATATATATATTTATTTATTTATTTTAAATTAATATTTTGGTTTTTAGAGGATGAAAAGCTGTTACATTTTCATCTGTGATTAGGTCTACATATTCTTGGGTTATTTTTGGAGATTCGTATACATTTAAAAATGATAAGGTATATTGTTTTGTTTGCAATATATTTCGTACCATTCAAAAAATGTTAAATGAATATTATTTTGATTTATATAATTTCTCCATTCTATTTGATGTATAAATTCTTTTTTACTATCATTAATGGTATTATAGTAATATTCTCTTTTTTCTTTATTATGATTTGCATAAAATTCATTTTTAAGATATTCCATATTAATGTATGACTCAGTCATTTTTAAAGTAATGGATTTTTCTTTTCAAATATTCAATTGTTTTAGTTAAATACTTACGAAGATTATTATGAATAATCAAACTTTCAAAAAGTGGTGAGTTATCAAAATAAGGTGATGAGTTATCAATTATTTGGTTAGCTCTAATTTCTTTAACAATTTCAAGTTCGAGCCATTCTATAGTATCATTAATATTTTTAAGTATATTTGTTTTTTAAGATTTCTTGAATACAAACTCATTTTAGTGAACTTGGTTTTTTAGGTACTCGAGTCTTTTGATCATGATGTCTGAGCATTATTTTGTATGTTTAGAACCCCAAATATGGGTTAATCTACTAAATACATTTTCTTCGGTAATAATTTCGTGATTTAATATCTTTATGTTTTGATTAACTTGCTTGATCCTAGAAATTATATTTTTTATTTCTATTTTAAGTTTTTCTGAATATAAGCTCATATTTGATTTTTGAAGTTATTAATTTCTGTTACAAAATCTGTCTGAGTTGAACTATATCCTTCAGATTTACTTTGTTTATCTTTATTATAAATGGGTTGTGGAATATTTTTATTAAAATCTACATATCTTAAGGATTTTGATTTTTTAATAGAAGGATTTTTTAAATCAATAGTACTACTATTTGAACCTGTAGATAATCTTGAAGGAACGGTTTATATATTTTCAAAGCTTACTTCTACAGAACCATCTTCATGTTCGATAACACTAGATATTCTACTAGATTCTCCTATTGGTTTAGGCATATTAATATCTTGTAGATTCCAATTACAAGATTAAGTTATTTTATTCCATTTGAGGCGTTTTGGTATTTGAACTTTAGTATGTTGTGGGTTAGATTCGAAAATTATAGTTTTATTTTTTGGACTAGCTATTCTAGTTCTTGGTTCTATTGTTGAAGTCATAGTCTTATAACAAATTCTATATATAATAGCAATAGCCTTTGTTTCTTCTTTAAATTCTAAGTTTTTTGTTTGATTGTTAAAACTAAAGTATCAAGAATATTTGGGTCAAATAATCCTACTGAAAAATTTGGATAACAATTAAAATATATAGGACCATTTGAGATATTAGTTTCTTTCATAACTAATATTGAATTTTTAAAAATTAGTATGTCTAGGATCTCTTAATATTAAAAGGACTGGAGCATCTATACATAATCTAAATAATGGTTTAACAGCTACTTGGACTAGACCAACATGTAAATATTTGTATTTATTTCTATGTTGAATTATAGCAGATTTGGATAATAAATGTAAGTTATCATAATCTTTATTAATAGATATAGTTTGTTCAGATGCTTTGATTGAATACCCATGTAAAAAGTCAAAAGCTCCAATTTTATAAATAGTATTAAAATCTTGTTTTGGAATCGTCCAATTTGATAAATTTTGTTCAAGAGATATGAATTTTCATAGAATTCATATGTAAATCAGTTTCTTCATTATTCTCTTTATCCAGATTATGTTTTTTAGAAAATAAATTCATCATTTTATCTGTAATTGTAAATTGTAATTTTAGAAATAGTATGATTCGAAAGAAATTAAATTCTTTTAATGATTTTTAAATAGATAACGAAGAATGCCTACAGTGTCTTATTGTTGTGGTCCGGCTGGGCGTCTTACAGACCTTGCTACGCCTCTTACGCTAATCCAACCAACAATAATGGTAACATTGACAATAATAGATCTTCTAACGTTATTATTTTGAAATCATTAAGAGATTTAATATTCTTTAAAATCATATCTATTAATAAAATTATTTGTTTACTAAGACAGATATTAGACTTCATAAATCTTCTAATAATATAATCAGAATAAATTAATTGATGAAGAACAACTAAGAGCACATGGCTATGATACCATTTGTTGCAGGATCATATATATATATATATATATATATATATATAGAGAGAGAGAGAGAGAGAGAAAGGATCTCATACGAACGCCTAAACATATGCGAACGGGTGTGTTTGGATATCATATAGCAGTGGATTAGGTAGTTCACGGTTTTTTTTTTGTTTTTGTTTAATGTATTATATGGCGGTGGGTGTTGTTTATTGTGATAATTGTTAATTGGCTTCTTGGATGGTGGAATTAATTTTTAATATGCGGATGCCACTTGAATTAATTGGTGAACAATAAACATGAATTACTAGATTTGATTTTATCCCAGACGTATATATATTTGATTTATAATTATAAATTTTAGACTACTTCATATCTTGCAATGTTTTTTGACCTATTTTATACTTACTTGTTATTAAAGTAAGGGTTGGAGAAGAGATTCAATGTTTTTTAATAAAATTTAATATTTTTAGGTAAAATACAGTGATTTTAAATTAGATGTAGTGGTTTTAATCTAGATGCATTACTAGAATACAGAGGTGTTTGAAGTGAGAGTTTAACCTTATTTTAATCTCAAATTTATCCTTCCTAAATTAAAAAGAATTGGAAGGAAAACATTTCCTTTCTTTTCATCTCCTTATTAAACTAAAGAACATGACGTCTATGTTATTTTTATAAAGATGCAGTAATTTTAAGTCAGATGCAGTGACTTGCTACATAAGATGCAGTGTTTTTAAACAATATACAATAATTTTAAATTAGTGTAGTAAGTTTGTAGAAAAATATATTTGTAAATTCCAAATCCATTACATATACTCAAAAAACAATTATACCCTATCTAAAAACATTAAACCTCATCTTCACCAATATATATATATATATATATATATATATATATATATATATATATATATATATATATATATATATATATATATATATAAACTTTGCCCTCCAAATCCAAATTATAGCTTTATAGAAATTAATGCATCATATTTTCTTTTGGAATGGCAATATATGAAATATTTTCCATCATATTTGTTGCAATATATATATTCCAGCCGTAAAGTTTGACCAATTAAAATATAGATACCCGCCGTGCGTCACCGTCCAATTGAAGTTAAAATGAGCGTTCGCAAAGGATCTCTAATATATATATATATATATATATATATATATATATATATATATATATATATATATATATATATATATCTGTGTGTGTGTGTGTGTGTGTGGATTTACAATTTACATAGGTTAATTGCATGTTGATTATCTAATTCAATCAATTTCAGGGAGACCTTGCTTGTTGAAGAAATAGTTAGGGATATTAGTCGCAAAATAAATGTACACTTGCGGAATATAAATCCCAGCCTAATTGGGATGGACACATCTATTATTACCATAAGTTCCTGGTTGCAAGGACCATCCTCAAAAGCTAATGCTGAAGTTCTCACAATCTGGGGAATGGCAGGGATTGGAAAGACAACTTTGGCAAAATATATCTATTGGTTGCACCGCCATGAATTTGAAAGTAGCAGCTTTATCAAAGACATTGAAGGAAAATGTGCACAACAATCCAGTACAGCAGCACTACTTCACTTACAAAATCATCTACTGGTAGATATTCTAAAGAAAAATGTGATCGAAGAACATAATGTAGATGTGCGCAAATCCAAAATTGAGAAAGCATTAGCTAAGAAACAAGCACTCATTGTTCTTGATGGTGTTAACAACTCTAATCAAGTAGACATTTTGATCGGAACAAAAGGTTTTCATCCGCGGAGCAAGATCATAATAACAACCAAAGATGGGTCAGTAACACAGACATGTGCTTTATTTCATGTAGCCTTTCCTCCGCAACATACAAAGCATGGACTTTCTGGTTTAAGTGAGACTGAATCTTTAAGGCTTTTTTGTTGGCATGCATTTGGAGGATATGATCCAAACGAAGGTTATGAAAAAGAGGCAACAAGAGCTTCAAAGTATTGTGGAGGTCATCCTTTGGCTCTTAAAGTTTTGGGTAGCTCTTTAATAAATAAAGATGTCGCTACTTGGGCTGATATATTTAAAATGTTACACACCGGAGAATTTCATACTCATGTGCGCAAGGCCTTGCAAATCAGCTTTGATTCTTTGCCATCAAATGATTGCAAAGAATTGTTTAAGCATATTGCATGTTTTTTTGTTGAAAATGATAGAAAATTGGCAGAAGCAATATTGAAGGAATGTGGTTTTCTCACATCATATGGCATCAATATGCTCATTGATAGATGTCTTCTCACAGTTGAAGAAAAAAAGCTGAAGATGCATCAATTACTTCAAGAGATGGGGAGAGATTTAGTTCGTCAAGAATCCCCAGAAAACCCATGGGAACGTAGTCGAGTATGGAATAATGAGGAGTCACTCAATTTGTTGAAACAAGACAAGGTAACATGACATACTCTTTATACGTATTCATTATTTTGCTTCATCTGTTATGACAATATCTTTTTATTCTTTATCTTCATAACTAGGGTACAACAAAAATTCAAGGTCTTTACCTTGACATGAGAATATTGGAGAAACAGCCATTAAGTGGATCAAGTAGTGTTATAGAGTATGAATCTCGAACGGATGTGAGCATGAATTTTGGAGTATTTCCATCGATTCGTGAAGTTTTGAGTTCCCCATTTTCTCCTAGCATTGAACTGAGAACAAATGCATTAACAAAGATGGATAAGCTACATCTACTCCAACTAAATCATGTAAAATTAAAAGGATCGTACAAGCATTTTCCACAAGGTTTAAGAGGGTTGTGCATTCATGGATTCGAATTGAAATATATTCCTTTGGACTTACCAATGGAGAAATTGGTTGCTCTTGACATGTCTTACAGCAATCTGGAACAGCTTTGGAAGAAGCCAAAGGTATGCAATTCAAATATATTACTTCATTTTACATGGTCTACTAATGTATTTTTAAGAATAGTCTTTATTGGTTGATCTCCATGCAACAGCTTCTTGGGTCATTGAAGTACCTAGATCTGAGTTATTCCAAGCTTGTTACAGTTGGTGGCTTTGCCGGTCTACCTGCTCTTGAGAGTTTGATTCTTACAGGATGCAGAAGTTTGATTCATGTGTGTGAATCAATAGGTATATGTGATAGACTTGATGTTCTTGATATGAGATACTGCAATAAGCTTAAAAATCTTCCAGACTGCATTAGCAACTTAAAAAATGTTAGAACTTTATCATTAGATGGTTGCCTAGGTGCTCGTGAATTTGAAAATAAGAGGAAGTACAAGAATCTTTGGAAAGTTGTTTGCACAAAATCACACGCCTCTTCCTCTGCCATTACATCATTCACCGAACCCAAAAGTTTAAAATCATTGACTTCTTTGCCACATTCACTGGTAACCTTGTCACTTAAAAACAATAAATTAACCAGTGAATCATTTCCAAAGGACATGAGCAGCATGGCATTGTTAGAGATATTGTATTTAGATAACAATCCAATTGATTTCATGCCTGATTGTGTGACAAGCTTTAGTAGGCTTAAGGTACTCAGTGTTGCAGAATGTAGGACGTTGAAGTCAGTTTTGTGCCCTCCAAGTACAGTCAAACTTTTGTATGCTTACAATTGCCCGTGGCCTGAGAAAATATCATTTCATCAAGACATGTTAGCGCCACCATTACTTGAATATACGGGTTCAGAGTCCTTGTCTGAAGTTGAGGGTGTAATAAACATCCAAGCTCTAGCACACATTGATAGCCACATCTTACATAGATTGGGGTGGACGGATTTACAATACTTAAAAGATCAATACATGCAAATTTGGGATTCATACATATGGACCCATGCTAAGAAACTTCCAATCCATGTACTCTCTCTCTCTCTCTCTCTCTCCACCTCTTTTTTTGCAAACTTAATATGTATGCTCAAAATTCATGCATATTGTTCATGTATTGTAGACGTTTTACGAATTTGGAATATTCAGCACATGTTTTCCTGGGAAAGAGGTTCCAAAATGGTTAGCTAATACACATAATGGGTCGTCAATATCGCTCAGCATACCATCATCATCATCATCATCATCAATGAAGAAAAGAATCGAAGGAATAAATGTATGCTTTGTACATACATTTTCAGGTACAGGGATGGTTAGCTCTCTAAGAACAAAAGTACAGAATATAACAAAGAATCGAATGTGGATATATTATGGCTATATATTAGCTGTCCGAGAAGATGATGAAGATATAGTATGGTTAAGCCATTGGATGTTTAGTAACGATGAGATTGAAGATGGTGATGAAATCAGTGTTACCATAGTAGAGGAGGAGGAAGATGGTGGTGTGAATGTAAAAGAGTGTGGAATCAGTCTTGTATACAATGATTGAGACTTGGTAGATAATTCTTTGAATTATTACAAGACATGGAAACATATCATTGGTGGAGATTTGTCGGATTTTCAGTTGACTTCAGGAGATTACTTCCTAATCCATCATCGATTTTTCCGTCATGCTTTTGAGTTTAAAGAACTCTTTAAACATAAGACAACCCAGAATTTAGTTGGCTACATCCCCCAATATAAAGGTATAGTAATTTATTTAAATGTTAGTTTCCAATATTCTCACATATATAAACTAATTATGAGTTTATTTGCTCTTTCCAGGTGAAAATTCGGATAAAGACAACAATCGGTTCAAATAATCGTTTTTATTTCTATAGGAACACTCCTTTTGTGGAAAGGAATACTATCACATCTCCCACTTGAGGCAAGTCTTTCTGTCAGATCCTGTATATGTTCTTTGCTTCTTACTAGAGAGTGATCAATAACTATTTCTGGTTGTGAGGCTGTCATTCTAAATGTAATGCGGTAAGTTGAAAATTTTTCTATGTCAAAATGTCAATAGTAAAAGAGTTTAATTATTCTTTTGTAGGTTGTTGAAACTTGGAGGAGCATTGAAGTTTTGCAACCTTCTACATGAGAAAGGATATTCAAGTATTTAGTATTGAGGGGTTTGAATTGTTAGAAGATATATGGTTTACATGATGCTCTATAGGTGTTTTAAATTATTTGTTTCATTAAGTATGACAATTCAAAAACATGTTTTTTTTCTTTGCTAAATCTATCTTTTCGGATTTTCATATATCACTTAGAAAAAGCCCTGCATATTGGATGTTTTAAAATGAGAATTGATGTAGAAGTGCTCTAGATGTGTATACTAGATGTTCAACATGCTTGATCTAATGAGAATCTACTTAGTTGTTTAAGCTTACATATATATGGGACATTCAGGAATCAGGGTATGATAGTTTTAGGGGATGGGCAAGTGCAGGCAATTAAATAATTAGTAATTGATCAGTCTGGATTAACTGATGTAATTAGTGTAATCCTAACAAACTTTCCTTTCAATATGTAACAAAGTTAGAAGATGGCTACTTTCTCATTAACGCTATAAATTTTTTAACTACAATGTAAAGCTATTTATGAACTAGCCGAGTGCCTGAGTATAATAACGAGCCAAGCCGACTCTAGATTATTAAACGAGTCGAACTACTCACAAGTTATTCCGTTAAAGGCTTAAAATGATTGAAGTCTTAATGAGCTCGAGCCAAGCTTGAACATAGACTGAAGCACGAGTTAGTGTTCAAGTCTCAAAGAGCAAGATCGTTTAACTCGCAAGCTTTAGAAGAACCTGATGTAAATAATCTTCATTCAAAAGGACAAAAGGGACTGAATATATCTTTACCTTATCAAGATCACTTGAAGCACTCGCAACGGTCACACTAAGATTGGATTTGGTTTGTTTTAGCAACTCAGATTCTTTTAGCTAGAGGCTTCTCAGCTGCACCTACTCGAAAAGCCAGCAGAAAGTGATAACAGGAAATCAAGAACAAGCGTCTGAGCGGTTTGATAGAAGACAGTACCAATTGATTCATAACTTTGTTTGAACCAACTGTAATGAGTCAACAAATCCCAAATTTTTAACTATTAATTTCATATTATTATACTTTCTTGAATAAGTGTTCTTATAATTTTAACTGCATCTAGCATTGGTGTGCATAGATAAGATTGCCAAAAGGTTAATTCAATTTATTAAACAACAAAAATGGGTTAAAACAACATAGTTAAGTAAGCAATACTGTCCCCATGGTCAAAAGTCAAAACCAGATGTTACATTTTGACATTTAGAAGATATAATTTGACATGTAGGTTAGAAATTGACATGACTTTATTCAAAATGCAATTCAGCTACTACGGTATGTTGTAGATATTTGTATAATCATATTCAAATTTGTTAAATTATGCAAAAGTGATAACAAGAAAGGGCAAACGCAGATCAATAGCTTAAAGTGATTACAAACAGACAAACGCATTTATGATTTGTCAAACCTGTTTGAATCGAAAATAAAGATCAAAGTAGTGATGAAAAAATTGGAAACATTCCATTCGGCAAAGAAACCGCATTCAAAGGATACCCATTTGAGGATTTGAGTTCAAACTGGTTTTTGCGATTAATTCTCGACTGAATCTTGAAAACCCATCTGGAGGAAGATGACTTTCTTGAAAAATTGAAGAATTTTGCAGAAGAAATGTTCTCTTAAATAAGTGAAGAAGGTGAGAACTGAGAAGGTGGTGGAAGATGAAGAACAGGGGTCGATTTGTTTCGCCATGCAATTGTAAGAAATCCGAATTTGATTCAAACAAGAATGATGTGTAATCAAAGGGACCCAGGATTTTTTAATGACGATTGATTTCTATTTTTTTTTTTGAACATCAAGATTTCATATATATTACTCACAACACAATGGAAAGAGTCACAATACATCCGTTTGCATCACACTAAACATACAACACACTAATATAACACACACGATCACGTAAAGCCCTGACAAGGTAGAGTAGCCTACGTAGCAGCATCACACACAATGAAAACCAGTCTTCTAATCCGTCTGCACCACTCTATATGAACTCAGATGAATTAACTCAGCAACCCACCATGACCCGTTTCACCAAGTCTGGATCGGGATATGCAAGGTTCCTCCGCCAGAAGCATAGCAACGGTTCGCTGTCTAGGACCTCCAACTCGTCTTCGTATCCAAACGACATCCAAAAAGTATTGTCCGACAACGAGGCCCTTCCTGTAGAAAGTGGCAGCCCAAAACCTGCAAAACTCAGAAAAAACGAAGTCTGGAGCTTGAAACAAGGACTTGCATCGGCTGGAAAGAAGATGGCCTAGCAAGTCAAACAAGGATCGAAATGCCCCCCTTATAACACCATAGCTACAAGAAGGGTGCAAACCTCCTGCACAATAGAAAGCCCCTGAACTAGCCTATGACCATGGCTACCAAATGTAGGGAACACAATGTGAAAGTGTGTGCAAAGGTAAGAGTGCCACCATATTACACCCGAGCAAGAGAAATATAGCCATAGCCTCTAAACCTACCAGCACCACCCTTATGACTCCAAAGTACCCCTAAACCCAACCCCCCAGCAAGACTAAACATCGAAGAGGCACAACACAATGGAGAACGGAAAGAAGGATTTGCCAAGGCAACGGAAAGAAGGCCTAGCAAAACAAACAGGGATTGAAATGCCCCCCTTATAACACCATGGATACGAGACAAAGTGCAAACCTCCTGCACAGGAGAAAGCCCCAGGCTAACCTATGACCATGGCTAACAGAAGGGAGGGAAACGATGTGGAAGTGTGTGCAAGAAAAAGTGCCACTAATAGCTGCCAAAACAAGAAAATATAGCCACAGTCACTAAACCTACCCCCTCCACCCTTATAACTCCTTCCGCACCCACCCCTAGTAACATATCAATTTCGAGTAAGCCAGTACTAGGTAGACAATACATCATAACAAATAAAGAACACTGCAGCTCAGTGTGCAAAAGTCTGAGTGCCCAATCCATTGCAAACCATCTCTTTTCCTCTAGCTCCATTTCCACCTCCCAAGACGGATGTAGTATGCCAAAGCCAGACCTACACAGATCAACTTACAAGATCAAGTGTTAGTATAATTTAGGCGCTAGGCCCAAACAAGCCAAAGAGATGGTCTTGAAATTCCTGCTTTGGCTAGAAGATCCGCTTCCTCATTACAGCAACGATCCAAATGTCTTATTTCCACTTTCTCAAAATGATTTGAAAGCATAGCAATTCTGTCAATCACCTCATGAAACTCTAGTGGTGCATCCTGCTCGTTCCGAAGAAACCTGACCGCGTTAATAGAATCAGATTCCAGAATGACCTGTTTTACGTACCGCTTATTCCACCCGATAATTGCAAGAAGCGCAAGGAAAATGGCTTCCAGTTCACTCTCCAGGGCACACGCTGCTTTAATTGGTCTTGAAAAGGCCCCCACTATATTCCCATTATAATCCTTCCAAACCCCACCAATACCTCCTTTGCAGAGCCTTGTGCATACAGCCCCGTCGACCTTGCACCAGAAGGTGTCCTCTGAGAGCCCTGGAATAGATTCATGAACAGTGTGACTCAGATACCCCATCCTAATCATACTATAGGGGTTGACAACAAAATCCAATGAAGAAGGAAACTTAGAATCCCATTTTGCGTTTGCCCACCTGCCGAGTCTGATCCAAATAAGATCCACCACCGCCTCAATCTGTAAGTCACGATTGGAGAAGACCTTATTATTCCTCTCTGTCCATAGGGACCATAATGTCCCAAAACACACCAACATCCAGATATTCGGATCTCATTCCTTAATTCTACTTCCGGCCCATGATAGTATAAACGCGTCCGGATATTTTTGAACACACCAAAAAATCCCAAACCGTGCAAGGATGGAGCACCACACTCTCCAAGCCCTGTTACAAAGGAACAATGCGTGTTCCAAGGTCTCAACATCCAAATTACAGTATGGGCAGAGGGAATTGTCCGCTGCTAACACTCCAATACGACCCAAGTACCCCTTTGTGGGCAGCCTATTCATGGCGATCTGCCAGCATGTCAATTGAACCTTGGGAGGGGCCCAGAACTTCCAAACCATCGATTGAACCGATACGGGCGCTTTACCCCAAGCTGCTTCAACGAAACTTTTGGAAGTAAAGTCCCTATTTCCATCAGGCGCCCAGACGATTGATTTCTATTAATAACAAAATAAATTAGTTAATATTGACCGTGTTATTTAGGTCCCGTTTGGTTCGCTGGAATTGGCCGAAATTGACCGGAATTGGAATTGATACTTCCTAAATCTTACTCATTATTGGTTCAAAGAATTCTAGGAATTGGAATTCTGAAATACCTCCAATTCCCAAGTTTATGGATTTATCAATTACTTTACTAAACCAATGAAATTTAAACATTCCACAGGAATTACATGTTGGAGCTAAGGTATGGGGTGAGGGTAGGATGGGGTGGGTATGGTAGGGGGTAGGTATGTAGGGGGTAGGATGGGGTGGGTAGGGTAGGGGTAGGGTGGGGTGGATAGTTAGTAGGGTTCGCATCTACATAGGGTTCTTCATTTTTGTTAATTTGATTTCAATTCTTTTGCAAACCAAACAAAACTTGAAATTTGGATTTTCATTTAATTCCGTGAAACTAACACACGAAGGAACCATTTCCATTAAAATCCATCCAATTCCAATTCCTTCCAATTCCAATTCCTTAGACGAATTCAATTCCGGTCAATTCCATTCTGCGAACCAAACGGGGCTAAATGTTCAAAGGTTAAGGAGCTGGTTCTTGACATTTGCATATGGTGGGGTATTAATATTCCTACTTGGACCTCACTTGATGATTTAATAAAATGGAGAAAGGTGATGGGTTAAAAAGGGAAAAGACTAGTTTCTTTTTGCTGGATTGTTTGGAAATTCATGTTGGAGCTGGTGTATCACAGAAGCAACCCTTGGACCTTGGTCACCAAACAGGGTTGATTTAGTTCAAAGACTTTCTTTTAATCAATTTAAGGGGTAGTTTTGAAAAGAAACTAGATCGACTAAATTGGTGCAGCTGCCCTCTTGATGAGCTTTCTTTGTAACCGTTTCTACAATGTTTTTATAATTATTGCTTTGGTTGTTGTATTCTGTTTTGACATATAGCATATGCGTTTTTCTTTTGGGTGTGTTTTGTTTGAAGGAATTGGTAGGAGTTGGTGGGAATTGGAATCCAATTCATGTGTTTGGTTCAAAAGTATGGAAGGAAAAGGAATTCTTAAATTTGAAGTAATTGAGAATCCTCTCCTTAACCTACAAAATTTGAATTCCAGTTTTCTTCTCCCGGCTCATTGCTCAACATCGACAGTGGGACTTCGAACCAAAGGAGGACGATGATTAGAGGGCGACGGCGATTCCTTGCTTCAACGGTAGGGTTTCAATTTTCAACATATAGGTTCCTTGCTTCGGCGGTGGGGCTTTGATTTTCGACAGAGCTAGGGTTCCTTGCTTTGACGGTGGGAGATGGTGGGCTGCGATTAGGGCTTCAACCTGGTACAGTGGGGCTGCAATGAGGCTTCGCGCGCGACCTGCAACTGGCGTTTCACTACCTTCGGTGGTGACGACCTGGCTTCGATTAGGGTTTCACCTGCGACTTGCGATGGTGGTGGGTTGGTGGTGTAGCTCCGATTTGGGTGGTTTGTGGTGGGGGCGGTGCTAGAATAAATTCCAATTCGTGACTCTACCAAACACGTGGGCTAAGAGATTCCAATTCTAAATCTTTCACATTCCAATTCCTTGAAAGATTCCAATTCTATTGGTAAAAATCAGCCAACCAAACACCCCTTAATGAAATATTTCTTGTTTTTGTCAAAAAAAAAAAAAAAAACGTACAAACAGGTACCAAATGTAGCTACTAGCCTATCCACACGTTAAATCAGTGGGAGACAAAAACAAATCTACGTACCAACACATCAACAATTGGGCTAAATGTCCTCTAAACAACTCGAATACTAGCAACATAACAAAAGGATTACAAAACTACCATGTAATACTCATTTCCTATTTGTAATTAAAAAAAATTGTTATGATTACTAATACAAGAATAGAAGTTTTCTTATCATTATATTTGGTAAAGATTAACACTAGGAAGTATTAAGGGGGTGTTCGGATCATTAAGTGAAACATGAAAATTGTATAAATACCCAAAGGGCACAATACTCTAGGTACCATTACTGTAGCCACAAAACCCACGGTGTGTGAAAATTGTGTATGTGTGTGTTATACTGAGATGATATAAGCTAAGAATTAAACCATTCTCTATCATTCTTCTACATATGGATTGGAAATCAATCACGTAATCAGTTAGATGTTACTTCTGTAGAAATCCATAGAGTTTTGATGGATTTTAAGTTGGGTTTTTGATACTGCGGAGCTGTTGTAGAACCGACTATTTTGGAATTTAAAATACATAAAAACATGTTCTTAATGCAATTATTTAGCTGGAGTTCGATTAGTGATGCAATTGAATCAAAATAACATGGTTTAATGTAGATTGGACGGGTTTTGATTCACTTTAGTAGTTGTCGAACCGTAAACTGAAACCAGGACCCGTTTGGGATCATTAATCAATGAGAATACAATGGAAATGAAATTAAATAGGTAGAAACCGGTTACCTAGTACTTAGAACACACTGTAATCAAAATTTTATGAAATGATTAAGGATAGAGTGAAGTTGGACCTTGAATTTAGTCCACCATGGTAATGGAATCGCAAAAGTTCTTAGGATCATTAATCTTGAATCTGGAATTGGACCCAAATCGCAAACCGCAAAGTGAGTGTAAATCTTAAACTGTTATGCCGAGTTAAAATGGATCATAAAACAAAAATAAAAGGAAAAGAAACAAACTATGTTTCTGGAATTTATGTTTGCAGAGAAGAAAACCTCATTATTTAATATTGGGCAAGGCTATATATAAAGCCTTTTACATGCACTACGTGGAGCTCAATAAGCACCACTTTCTCCTAAAGACTAGGTAAACAATTGACTAACCATACTCTCCACGTGCTACTCTAACGTTCTAATTGCATGCTATTCGGCCAACCCATTACTAATTCAACTAATTAGTAAACTATTAAATAAAAATAGCAAATAAAACCAAAATAATAAACATTAATTAACCAATCTAAAAATTCAGCCATGCATACGAGATCTACCGAACCGATTGAATAAACCGATTAACCCAACAATCACCCCCTTAATCGGTTATATGTCCTTCCGCTCACAACAACGCTAGATCTTCTTCAACCAAGTTGGCCTCTTGTTTCTCCCATTTTGGACACTCCGATATATAATGCCCGAACTCATTACACTTGAAGCATTTCACGTAGCTCTTGTCCCGTTGTACTCGACCTTCTCCTCGACCTCTCCCGGACCCCCGACCTCCACCTCGGCCACGTCCATAGTCTTCACTCTTCGAGTTTCCACAACCGCAATGCTCACACCTATGCTCCTTTCCTTTTGTTTTCTCATCTGAACTTGAAAATAAAAGTTGCTTTTGCTCGGTTTGGATCTCCTCAACCTTGATCCTTTCTTCATATGCTTTAAGCCGGCCCACCACATCATCATAACCGATGGTTTTCAAGTCTACAACCTGTTCAATAGAAGCCACCATATGAATAAAACGTTTAGGTAAACCATTAAGAAACCTTTTAACCAATTTTGTTTCTTCTATAGTCGACCCAAGTGAGGCGGCTCGAGAAGCATACTCGGACAACTTGTTAGCAAAATCATCTATAACTTCTTGGTCCTTCATCTTGAGATTTTCAAACTCTCCCATTAAAGTTTGAAGTCTTACCTCTCGGATTTGATCCGCACCCAAATGACGGGTTTTAAGAACACCCCACATTTCCTTTGCGGTATTGAGATTCCCGATTTGTAGAATTTGCTCTTCGGGTATGCTTTGATACAAGAGAGCAATTGCAAGATTATTCTTCTTGGCATCCTCTTTTGTTCCTGGTTCTATCATATCCCATACTCCATGTGTTAGATTATGTGCAGAGATAGATAACATGTATCATCGTGTCCAATACTATGTGACACTAAAGGATCACACCGCTGCACACCCAAATAGAACCTTTTGGATTTTACCTTTTTGTGTATGACAATAAGTAATAGTTTAATTAATTATTGAGAAAGAGAAAAATAATAAAAGTTATTTATTATTTAAAAGGAGAAGTTGATATTTAGTTTTAAATATTAACGGGACCAATTAATTAATAGTTATTAATTAATTAGAAAGGTCGAGGGTATATTCTGTAATTGGTTAATAGTTTAATTAAAGTTGGGCTTTAATTAAACGGGCTTGGCCTAATAAGGATTATTATATATATAAACCTTATTAAAGCCTCATTTAATCACAAGTTAATCACAAGACAAGAAATAACCCTAAACCTCTCCTTCTCTCTCTCTCACTTGGCGGCGCCCTCTCTCTCTCGTGGAGTTCGACGGCGGCGGTAAGCCGAGGACCAACCACCGAGCGGCGGTGGTCGACGGCAACGGATACACACACACACACGGGTCACGGTTTGATCCAAGGTTTAATCCTTAGGCGGTCTAGCAGCCCGTTCGAGGTGGTACAGTAGCGGTGGATAACCTGCAGCTGTCTAGAGGCTTGAAGAAAGTTTTTGTTTTGACATCAAAGGTATAACTTTCTAACCCTCTTCCTCTTTTAGTTTATGTACGAGTTAGATGAGATCACTGGAGGGGGTTTTATTCCGCTGTGCATGTTATTATATGTTTTTATACCCTACAAATCCCTTCACCATGAACATTGAAAATAACCTTCATCCTCATGGCCCATACCGTATAATTTGTGGATGACAACACCGGGCATTGAAGAGATATGGTGTTGTTATCTTTGATGGTGACCAAAGCTTGATCCTTCTGTGGAGCCATTCTTCTGATTTACTGCACTACCAAGGTTGATAATCAATTAAAACACTGCTGAAAGTATTACCTGCAAGCACCTTTTGCTACCTTTCTCCTGCTGTTTTAGAACCTTTGATTAACACCTTCTAGTTGCTTAATCTTTCTTTGTTCTTCGATCAACAACTGGGTTAACAAGCCCTCCTGATTTTGGCCGGAATCACGACTTGTTTTCGCTACCCTTTTGATCCCCTAGAACATTAGGCTTCCACCTGCGATCACTGGAGGGGGTTTTATTCCGCTGGTAATGGAATCGCAAAAGTTCTTAGGATCATTAATCTTGAATCTGGAATTGGACCCAAATCGCAAACCGCAAAGTGAGTGTAAATCTTAAACTGTTATGCCGAGTTAAAATGGATCATAAAACAAAAATAAAAGGAAAAGAAACAAACTATGTTTCTGGAATTTATGTTTGCAAAGAAGAAAACCTCATTATTTAATATTGGGCAAGGCTATATATAAAGCCTTTTACATGCACTACGTGGAGCTCAATAAGCACCACTTTCTCCTAAAGACTAGGTAAACAATTGACTAACCATACTCTCCACGTGCTACTCTAACGTTCTAATTGCATGCTATTCGGCCAACCCATACTAATTCAACTAATTAGTAAACTATTAAATAAAAATAGCAAATAAAACCAAAATAATAAACATTAATTAACCAATCTAAGAATTCAGCCATGCATACGAGATCTACCGAACCGATTGAATAAACCAATTAACCCAACAAATACTACTAATACCAAGAAGCCTAATATGCAAGAAGGTTGCAAACTATAATTTGCAAGGAGCAAACGCTACAACTAAGATACAGAACTGAAAATGACTAAAGAACAGACGATCTGATGCTCATTGTTAGAGAAAGATAGAAGCAGGGACCATACAAGCACAAAACTAAAACAAAACAAGAAAAGAGCACCTTCAGCTAACTAAGAGAAAAAACCGAGCATATATACAAGAAAACTAGCCATCAGTTAAACTCAATGGAGCAGGATTTGATAGCCAGTTCGATCTTTCGATCGATGTCTAAACTTTTGTTGAGTTTCACTTGTAGCTTCTTAGCTGGAATTCAAAGAGACGATCCTTTAGCTTCCCCGTGTCATGTTAAAGTATAATCTGATTTTGATGAGCCCATATCAAGTAAAGAAAGGTCCTCTACCAAATTGATGTTTGTTAAATAATGGAAAACCCGTAGTATATTGTATTACATAGATGACTATTTATAGAGTAGGTACAAAGAAAACCCAAATATGAAACTCTAATAGCCAAGCCCAACTATGCTAATACTTTAATTACATACTTCTCTAATACTCCCCTGCAGTGAGAGGGGTAGGAGATCGAACGCTCATAGTGGAGCAAAAAATGTAATAAAAGAGATAAAGAAGATTAAATACATAAGTAATACAGAAAAGAAAAGCGGAAAAAGGAGGCAGGAGACGCGGCTGCGGCTAGAGGAAGAGCGGCGGTGGCAGGAGGCACGACTGCAAGAGGAGGCACGGCGGTGGTAGAAGGCGCAACGGCAAGAGAGGGAGCGTCGGCAAGAGGTGTGGCGGCGGTAGGAGCTACGACTACAACGATAGGAGCTACAACTACGGCGGCGGCATGAGGGAGTGCGGCGGCGGCAGGAGGCGCGACTGCGGCAAAAGGTGCGGCGGCGGCAAGAGGAGAGAAGAATTTATTTACAATGCGTCTCCGAGACAGGACGAGTGGGTAAAGAAGAGAGAGAAAGTCATCACACAAGGGGGACGACAATGAGAAGGGTGGCGGCAGCGGCAGCCAACCGTGTTCGGTGGCGGTGGCGGAAAAGAGGCAGCGGAAGGGGAGGAGAAGATATGTCCGGAACCGTAAGACTCTGAATCCATGTTGAATAATAAAAAACCCGATAGGTATATTGTATTACATAGAAGACTATTTATAAAGTAAGGTACAAAGGAAACCCTAATTGACCAAACCCAACTATGCAAAAACCTAATTACATACTTCTCTAATAATTTGGTTAGCAAGAGATACAAGTACATTACATTTTCTTACATATATCTTTACTGATACTATAACTCCTATGATTTCTCTTACATTAATTAAGCAAATGAAACTAAAAGTTTTTATAAACTTTAATTGTTTACGTTTCACACTAATACTCCTCTTCAAGGTGTGTAAGATATTTACAATTTACCATAAAGTTATAGACAGTTAATAATACCGGTCTCAAAGCGAACAACTTGCAATACGGTCTATCCATCACAACATGCATGACCGAACCAAAATCTTTATATGCTAAACACGGACAAAAAACCTAGTATATATAACATAGACTATACGAGGATAAAATAATTGAATACCAGAATAACAAACTAAAGTATAAGGTGCTTTATATTGGAAAAGCCATGTTGAATCATCCATTAGTTTATGAGTATAGCACCCCGTACTCTCTCTCTCTCTCTTAGCGTCACATTATTTTTCTCCAATACCCAATCTTTTTCCTTCTCTTATTTTCTCTTACACTGTAAAAAAAAAAATATGACCCGGGTGAGGTCGGTTGGGAGAAACGGAACCACCCACTCACTCAAACGCGCTTCGTCTCTTCTACCAATCAGGTCAGGATTCAGGAAACATGATTCACCTTGAATTTATATTTAAGTAACACTGAAGCAGCAAAAATACCCAACATACTTCAATCATCTCTAAATATCAAGTCACGAATGTTCTAAATATTAAGTTATTTATATGGATCTTCTGAATGAGTTACAAAAGTATGACGTTTTCCTAAGTTTCAGAGGCATAGACACTCGTGACAGTTTTACTGATCACCTCTACAAGGCTTTGTTGAATGAAGACATCGCTACGTTTCTTGATGAGCAAGAGGTTGAAACCGGGGAAGAACTGAAACCTGAGCTTGCAAAAGCTATCAAAAGCTCTCGTGCTTCGATAGTTGTACTGTCTCCAAACTACGCGACTTCAACATGGTGTCTAGACGAGCTAGTGATGATCCTTGAGCAACGTAAGTCCTCCAATCATTTTGTTCTTCCCATCTTTTACCATGTATTGCCGACCCATGTGAGAAAGCAAGAAGGCAGCTTTGGAGATGCCTTATTCGAACACAAAAAGAGGTTGGAAAAAGAGGATGATGAGGAAAAGAGAAGTCATGGCTATCGTAAGCTGGAGTTATGGGCGGAAGCACTTACACAAGTCGCTGACTTGAAAGGAAAACATGCAAATGGCAGGTAAACCTTTGATTCTTCACTCTTTAATTACTCTTACTAATTACCCATCATGTCATCGAACAAAGTCAAAAAGGCAAAATAAAACTAAAATCAAGAGCATTAAGTTCACAAGATCGGACACTGTTTACCTCGAAATCATCCATCTGATCAGTAGATAAGGGTTCGATTCCTTGAAATAGTTTCCAAAATGAAAAGAAAAAAAAATTCCCATTCTTGTTCTTGTGCGAAGAACATGAAAGACGATAAACAATGGTAAACTAAAGCTTAGTGAGCAATACAACTTTTATACTTTATGACCCACAACATAGCAACATGAATTGCACAGAAGGCCCACTCTGCCATGATGTACACATATATTAATTATCGTGGTCCACTCGACCTTGACGCCCAACAACATCTCAGACAACCCTCTCGGTTATTAGTTTCATACTTAGACAGTCAACAATCAATAAACATATTATCACGCAATTAATAATTGTCACGGTTATACGAGTCACATCATAAAAATAAGAGTCAGTGAACTCATTGATTTGTAAGCTACGTATAAATTAGCAGCTAATCATAACATATATCCGTAATTCAACAACTATCAGCTACCACCTATAAACACGATTCATCATATCAGCTTGGGACACAATTTACGATCTACAGACGACAAATTCAAGGATATGGGATTTAGTAATTCATGATTCATCAATTTGCGATTGAGATATGTGTTGGGTTTTTCAATTCTCTCTCCAATGTGATTTGAGATTCCGCCCAACTCCAAATTTGCGATTCTAATTATGCCAAAGGTTTTCGATTCATGTTCAAAAGTAATTTACCATTTGGTTCTTTTCCATGTGAATTGCAACCCATTCTTGGATCCCCAAGTTACGATCAAACTCATGATTTTCAATTTACGATCCATCTATGTTTGGTTCAATTTTCGATACTTAACCATTCAAAATTCTCGATTCATATAGCGACTAGCGATTGCCATCGGGTCCTTTAGCTTCATCACCAAACATCGATATGCCCCCATTGGCTTGGAAATTCACTTCCCCACACCGATCTACCTCCCCTCTCGCCGCTCTTTCTCTCTTCTCTCACTTCCCTCTTTCTCTCTCTCTCTCTTACATATATATATTAAAATAGTAAAAGAAAAAGTGGCGAAAAGATTAGGTTAGTTTGGGTTAAGCTATACTATGTATTGGATAAGAAAGAGAAAGTGAAGAAAAAGTGATGTGATATTTGGGAAAGAAAGAGAAAAGGAAGGGCCATACAGATGACCTACGATCTTGATCTCATTTCTTTCATTCCCCAACTTCGTCACTTCTATATTCCGGCTGCCACCCAACCACCGCCAAATCTTGCCGACTTGACTCACCCCACCATCACCACCACCTACTTAACAATCTCCGGCAGGCTTGAGCCTTCTCACCACCATCGCCATAGACCTCCTCACCACCACCAGCCTCCCTCATCACCATCATGGTCCATGGCTGATTTGACCTTTCTAACTACCACTATCGCTGACCTTCTCACCATCACCGCCATCCCTCATCACCATCATCGTTCACTTGGGATCTAAGCTTTCAAACCACCACCAGCCTCCCTCATCACAACCATCAGCCACCTCCTCACCACCAACAGGCTCCCTCACCACCATCGTCACAGGTTTGTGATTTCTCTCATCACTAGATGACACCGCCAAGGACTCCATTAACATCCAAGCTTTCTCTCTCTACACCAAATTAATGACACCGCAGAGCTAGTGGTTGAAGTCACTTCCTAACAGTCATAAATCTCCGAACACCAAGATATGTTGGGTCAACCGCATAGCCAGTTTTTTTTTGGTTTTAGGGATACAATGTTAGGGATACAAGACTTTGATTTGTTTAGAGGTGAGGATCTTTCTTAATTTTTTTTATACATTTGGTTTGCGGGCTTATGATCTGCTCAAAATTATTGGGTTTATTAATAACTCATTTGGTCAATTTGTCTGAGATGATTTCATACATAAACCAACACAGTTTCATATATGAACAAATGTTATTTTAGTATGGACCACTGATTTTTCACATATAATCCAATGTTAACTAATGATGTTTTATATGAGAACATGTACCATTAAGTATAGTACGATTAGTTGTTTGTAAAATTCTTCTTGGTTTGTTTAACGGATTAACTGCATATGTGAATTTATATATAATAATTAACTAAAACTCAGATAATATAAGTTAAAATCTACCTACGTATATTTTACATAATCTTTCACATGTGATTTTATATTTAAATAATATTAAACAAAAAACCCAGTTAAAAAATAATTTGAAATATATCAAATGTAGTGTCTAGCTAAAGACGAAAATATTAATAATTTGTATTTTTGAAGATATTTTTATTCATTAAAATAGATGAAAGTTTATATATAATTAGTAAATAAATGAAAAATAAAAGAAGAAAAAGGAAAGTGTGTTGATGTGGAGTCGGGGGAAAGAAAAAGTGGTGTCTCATATTTTGAAAATTTAGTTTTCTGTTTCTGCATGAAAAATAGTTATCATTTGAACTTTTTCTATACATGTGTGTAGGTTTACATAGATTGGTTGTATCTTGATGATCTAGTTTGATAAATTTCAGGGAGACCTTGCTTGTTGAAGAAATAATTAGAGAAATTAGTCGTAAAATAAATGTACAATTGCACAACATAAACCCCCACCTAATTGGGATGGACATATCTATTATTACCATAAGTTCCTGGTTGCAAGGACCATCCTCACAAGCTAATGCCGAAGTTCTCACAATCTGGGGAATGGCGGGGATGGGAAAGACAACTTTGGCAAAATATATCTATTGGTTGCATCGCCATGAATTTGAAAGTAGTAGCTTTGTCGAAGACATTGAAGGAAAATCTGCACAACGATCCAGTACAGTACTACTTCACTTACAAAATCATCTACTCGTAGATATTCTAAAGAAAAATATGATCGAAGAACATAATGTAGATGTGCGCACATCTAAAATTGAGAAAGCATTAGCTAAGAAACAATCACTCATTGTTCTTGATGGCGTTGACAACTCTGAGCAAGTAGACATTTTAATCGGAACAAAAGGTTTTCATCCGGGAAGCAAGATCATAATAACAACCAAAGATGGGTCACTAATAGAGAAATGTGCATTGTTTCGTGCAACCTTTCCTCCGAAGCATACAAAATATAGACTTTCTGGTTTAAGTGAGAGTGAATCTTTAAGGCTTTTTTGTTGGCATGCATTTGGAGGCTATGATCCAAAGGAAGGTTATGAAAAAGAGGCAACAAGAGCTTCAAAGTATTGTGGAGGTCATCCTTTGGCTCTTAAAGTTTTGGGTAGCTCTTTAATAAATAAAGATGTCGCAACTTGGGCTGATATATTCGAAATGTTGCACACGGGAGAATTTCATACTCATGTGCGCAAGGCCTTGCAAATCAGCTTTGATTCTTTGCCATTAGATAATTGCAAAGAATTGTTTAAGCATATTGCATGTTTTTTTGTTGAAACTGATAGAAAATTGACCGAAGCAATACTCAAGGAATGTGGTTTTCCCGCATCATATGGCATCAATATGCTCATTGATAGATGTCTTCTCACAGTTGAAGGAAGAAAGTTGAAAATGCATCAATTGCTTCAAGAGATGGGGAGAGATTTAGTTCGTCAAGAATCCCCTGAAAATCCATGGGAGCGTACTCGAGTATGGAATGATGAGGAGTCACTGAATTTGTTGAAACAAGACAAGGTAACATGACATACTCTTTATATGTTTTCATTATTTTGCTTCATCAGTTATGATGATATCTTTTTATTCTTTATCTACATAACTAGGGTACAAAAAAAGTTCAAGGTCTTTACCTTGACATGAGAGTGTTGGAGAAACAACCATTAAGTGGATCAAGTACTATTATAGAGTATGGATCTGGTGTGAGCATGAATTTTGGAATATTTCCATCGAGTCATGGAGTTATGATTTCCCCATTTACTCCTAAACAAACCATTGAGCTGAGAATAACAGCATTAAAAAAGATGGAGAATCTACATCTACTCCAACTAAATCATGTAAACTTAAAAGGATCGTACAAGAATTTTCCACAAGGTTTAAGAGGGTTGTGCATTCGTGGATTCGGATTGAAATATATTCCTTTGGACTTACCAATGGAGAATTTGGTTGCTCTTGACATGTCTTATAGCAATCTGGAACAGCTTTGGAAGAAGCCAAAGGTATGCAATTTATATATAGTACATCATTCTCCTTGGTCTATTAATGTATTTTAAAGAATAGTCTTTATTGGTTGATCTTCATGCAACAGCTTCTTGTGTCATTGAAGTACCTAAATCTGAGTTATTCCAAGCTTGTTACAGTTGGTGGCTTTGCTGGGCTACCTGCTCTTGAGAGGTTGATCCTTACAAGATGTGAGAGTTTGATTCATGTGTGTGAATCAATAGGTGGATGTGACAGACTTAATGTTCTTGATATGAGCTACTGCAATAAGCTTAAAAATCTTCCCGACTGCATTAGCAACTTAAAAAATGTTAGACTTTTATCATTAGATGGTTGCCTAGGTGCTCGTGAATTTAAAAATAAGAGGAACTACAAGAATTGGTGGAAAGTTGTTTGCACAAAATCACATGCCTCTTCCTCTGCCATTACACCATTCACTGGACCCAAAAGTTTGAGATCGTTGACTTCTTTGCCACATTCACTTGTAACCTTGTCACTTAAAAACAATAAATTAACTAGCGAATCCTTTCCAAAGGACTTGAGTAGCATGTCATTCTTAAAGATATTGTATTTAGATAACAATCCAATTGATTTCATGCCTGATTGTGTGAAAAGCTTTAGTAGGCTTAAGGTACTTAGTTTAGCAAAATGTAGGATGTTGAAGTCAGTTTTATGCCCTCCAAGTACAATCAAACTTTTGTTTGCTTACGATTGTCCCTGGCTTGAGAAAATTTCATTTCATCAAGACATGTTATCACCACCATTAGTTGAATATGTGGGTTCAGAGTCCTTGACTGAAATAGAGGGTGTAATCAAAATTCAAGCTCTAGCACACATGGATAGCCACGTCTTATATAGATTGGGATGGGCGAATTTACAATATATAAAAGATCACAACGTGCAACTTTGGGATTCATACATATGGAGGCATGCTAAGAAACTTCAAATCCATGTATTCTCTCTCTCTCTCTCTCTCTATCTCTCTTTCTACCTATTTTTTTGCAAACATAATATGTATGCATAAAATTCATGCATATATATATATATATATATATATATATATATATATATATATATATATATATATATATTGATCATGTATTGCAGACGTATTACGAATTTGGAATATTCAGCACATGTTTTCTGGGGAAAGAGGTTCCAAAATGGTTAGCTCATAGACGCAATGGGTCGTCAATATCGCTCAGCATACCATCATCATCATCAGTGAAGAAAAAAATTGAAGGAATAAATATATGCTTTGTGCACACATTTTCAGGTACAGGGATGGTTAGCTCTCTAAGAACAAAAGTGCATAATATAACAAAGAATCAAATATGGATATATTACGGTTATATATTTACTGTCCGAGAAGATGACGAAGATATAATATGGTTAAGCCATTGGATGTTTAGTAACGATGAAATTGAAGATGGTGATGAAATTGGTGTTACCATAGTAGAGGAGGAGGAAGATGGTGGTGTGAATGTAAAAGAGTGTGGAATCAGTCTTGTATACAATGATAGAGACTTGGTAGATAATTCTTTGAATTACTACAAGACATGGAAACATATCATTGGTAGAGATTTGTCAGCTTTTCAGTTGACTTCAGGAGATTACTTTCTATGCCATGAACGATTTTTTCGTCAAGCTATTCGTTTTAAAGAACTCTTTAAACATAAGACAACCCAGAATTTAGTTGGATACATCCCCCAATATAAAGGTATAGTAATTTATTTAAATGTTAGTTTCCAGTATTCTCATATATATATATATTCTAATTATGAATTTATTTGCTCTTTACAGATGAAAATGCGGATAAAGAAAAAAAGTGGTTCAAGTACTTTTTTTAACTTCCATAGGAATACTTCTTTTGCGCAAAGGATACTATCACATCTCCCAATTGAGGCAAGTCTTTCTGTCAGATCCTGTATATGTGTTCTTCGCTTCTTACTAGAGAGTGATCTATAACTATTTGTGGTTGTGAGACTGTCATTCCATCTGTAAGTGTAATGTGGTATGTGAAATATTTTTCAATGTCAAACTGTAAGTAGTAAAAGAGTTTAATTATTCTTTTGTAGGTTGTTGAAACTTGGACGGGCATTGAAGTTTTGCATCCTTCTACATGAGAAAGGATATTCAATTATTTAGTATTAAAGGGTTTAAATTGTTAGAAGGTGGTTTACATGATGCAATCTAGGTGTTTTAAATAAGTTGTTTCATTAAGTATGACAATTCAAAAACATGTTTTTTTCCTTAGCTAAATTTACTGTTCGTATTTATATCTACCTATCTAATAAAAAGAGAGACTTCACCCTAAATCAATGACACGTGTTGAGTAACAGCTTGATACCATCTAACATTTTGATTTGTATATCTGTTTCTTTTTCTTCTTCCTAGATAACAAATACCCCTAGATCAAAAACTAACTTCCTTTCTCCTTACCCACATCCCCTCCGGTCACCATCCTACTCCGGCTACGCCCATCACTGCATATTATCACCGGCTCCCCTTCACAGCTTTCATCTTCTATAAGTTGAAACCCGTTGGCGACTGCTACTCCGACCTCTTTTAGCATGACGAGGATCTCCACCGTGACTACTCCTCTTTGTCGTCGCCGACTTTTGGGAAAACCTTCCTTTGTGGTTAATAACTTCTCCGGTTTCTCAGGCTCCTTAACAGGCGACAACCCCTTGTTTTTCTTCTCCGGTCAACGAAATTTTTCCGACCATGCCCTGATACCTCTAGACACTACGCCACCCATTGTTCCCCTTCTCTTTACTTCTCGTAATTTTGTATTTCTTTTTCCCCTTTTGTCTTTTTTCTCTTATTTCCTACATCGAAGTTTGTGTGTTTGGATTTAGGTTTGAATCTCGAACTAAGTATAAGTGTTAGGTTCTAGATGTGTCCGTCGATGTATGTCTATGTGTTTCTTTCTTGAGTATTTGGTGTGTTTCACATATGTGTCTGTGTTTTTGACACATTTGGGTGCATATGCTCCATATAAAGAAGCACGGTGATGGATTTGGTTAGTTTTAGGACTCGATGGTGTTGGTTTATTTTTGATGGATTTGGTAAATTTACGGTCTAATTTATTGTTTATGTGGCATTTTAAAATCATTCATGCGAGGTTTTTAGTAAAATCTACTTTCCTATGTTTTAGTATTAACTATGGAGGTGATGATCGGCCCTCATATATATTGGTATGAAACACGTATGGATGCTTTAACTTTGCTAAGGACCACTGCTCCTATATCACTATTTACTTTCTTTGTGGAGAAGTCGGTTGTACATTAAGTTTAATGAGTTCTTTTATATTTTATTTTAGTGTTTGACTTGTTTAGTGTATGTTGAGTCTACTACCTTACGGTGTCTTGGTTTTAATTCTATCGCCCTTGTGAAATGATCATAGTTTGTGGTTATATTAATAGTGTCAAATAAAATATGATTTTTAGTCAATAGTTTGTGGTTATATTAATAGTGCTTAGTTTACTAAAATTGATAAAGTATAGTTTTTTGTTCATGAATTTTCAAATACTAGTACAAATACATACTAGGATTAGCTAAATTTGATAATTATGTGTTGGGGTTGGATATTATAAACTATTACAAAATAGACATTTTTTTCAGATTTAGAGACTAATAATATAATATGTATGGGTAACTGTTATTGGAATAGTAAAACATAAGACTCAGACTTAATTTATAGAAAAAATTGACATGTAAAAGTGTTAACAAATATAACCATAGTAATAACATTTCATATGATACTTGCTTCTTCTGTCTTTAATTCTACATAGAATTAAACATCAATTTGTCTTTCACATATAATCAAACAATTATTTTGTTTATTACATTTATAATATTAATATTTTTAACGGTAAAGAATTTATACAGCTAACAACGCCTAATTTAGATGTTTTTTTTTCTCTTACAACACATTAAAGTGAAATGTATTTATATAATTTGATTGTTTAGTGATTTAATTAAGTTGTAAATACGTTAATATTTAAATAAGATGTTGCTAGCTTCATGAATCTTTTATTCTATTTTTAAAGTGGTATATAAAAAACTTAATTAAATATTATTTGAAACATTTACTCATATTATACATTAATTAATAATTAAATATTATTTCAATATAAAATAACAAATCAAATTTGTATACATTAATTATTAACTTTTGTTTTTAATATTTTACACTTTTATTTTGATGTTCCCAAAAATTGAACAAATAGGCTACCACCATCCTTATTTCACGATGGTGGAGGGTGGCGTTGGTATTGGTGTCCTGGTGGTGGTTTCAGAAATGACAAAAGTGGGTGGAAAGAGATATGTGTAGAGAAGAAGAGAGAAAAAGAAAGAAGTGATGGGTGGTGGTTGACGTCGAAGGAGGCTGGTGCTGGGTATATAGGGAGAGAGAATGAGAATGTGAAACTTTTAATTTAAATTGGTTATTAACATACAATAAATATAAATGAATTAAATTAAATTGGTCATAAATATATAATAAACATAAATGAATAAATAATTTAAAAAAGGGTAAAATTGTCATTTTGTCGTGATTTAACGGAGATCACTAACGGTAACGTTAGAAAGGACCTTTCTCGCTAAAAAAATGGTTCATAAATGACTGTCTTCACCACTTATGAAGTTAAGGGACTAAAACGGAAGAAACACATAAGTTAAAGGACCATTTGACCAATTAAGTCTTTATAAAATATATCATTATACATATTAATGTTTACAAGAGAGTTTGTTATGATCATTTTTACTTCAAAAATTTTTACATACGAAACACCTTTATAAACAATAATAAATATATGTGAACACAAAAAAACTTCATATTATCACAATGGTCTATTAAGAAAACATCTCTACATACAACAACTTTTACTTATAGTTGATGATCCAAATAAATAATACACAACCCTTAGCCTTCTATTTTGAAGTCGAAATGTTGAATTTGTAAGATCTGATGTTAAACTATGTAGGTCATAATTGTATCAAATATCAAATAACTGTGAAGCAAAATTAAATCCACAATGATATGAACTTAGTATGAATCTCTAGAAGGGTGATGGGGGTGATGATTATACCGAAGCTCTCTCCTTAGTTAACCTCTTCTGCTTTAAAAAAAGAGATGAAGCAATACTACAATAATGATAATGATGTACAAACATGAATTCAACGTACGAATGAACCGAGAGAAACCTTCAAAGTCACACAATCGATATAAGAGAAATGTCTACTACTTAAAGAATTAGGCATTACAAGAAAGTATTTATAACTCTTGAGGTAATTACATTAAATACCCTAAACTTCTAGAGAATGTGAAACTAAAACAAACTTAGTAGAATAAACTTGAACACAATTAAAGGGTTTTATCAAATTGCTAATTCATTTTTTTCTATGAATAAAGATGAACAAGTGTTTTTGGTATAATAATGTAATATGATAATCTGTTAGCATAATAGGTTTAACTTCAAGAAAAAACTATATTATATTGTTTATCTCTTAAATATAATTAAATGATATAATAGTATAAAATATGCCTTGTTATAAAATAGTAATTAGTTTTATTTAATAAAAAAATAATTTTAGATAGGATAATGACCAGTACAAAATGCATGGTAGTAATAGTACAAAGAGGATTTTAGGTAGGTGGTGCTAAGTAGTACTCTAAATAACGACTTATTTTTTTAATATCCCGTCTCCGTCCTAGGCTGAATCTAGAACGGTGGTATAGTATATTAATTAATTACAAACGTCAAACTTTAGTATTATTAGAGTACAGCTTCTAAAATTAATATAGATCGTTGTGAGCCATGTGTACGGCGTAGAGACCTTACTAGTATATATATTGCTTGATGTAGAAGTGGTCTTGTTGTGTATATTGGATGTTCAACATGCTTGATCTAATGAGAATCTACTTAGTTGTTGAACTTGAAGCTTACATATGTATATGGGACATTCAGGAATCAGGTATGATAGTTTTAGGGGATGGGCAAGTGTAGGAAATTAAATAATTAGTAATTGATCAGTCTGTTTTAACTGATGTAATTAGTGTAATCATTACAGATTTTTCTTTCAATATGTAACAAATTAAGTTAGAAAATGGTTCTCTCATTAACTCTATAAACAAGTGTCGTTGTTGAAGAGAGGGAATTCAGAATTGCATATAGTCATTGAAATGTAAAGCTATATATGAACTAACAATTATCAGTTAATGTATATACTGAAAAACTATCACTAATCATCCCTCTTACACTTTCTACTTTAATTTACCTTTTATTTGATCTCATCCCTATATATATATATATATATATATATATATATATATATATAGTCACCTAGGGCCAAGTCCATTGCCAGTTTGCCACCCTAGGCCCAATTTGTTGGAGTTAATCTTGACGGGTCGAGTCATGGGTATAGGTCAACATGTGGAGCAGGTCAGTATTATTTCTGGTACGGTTTATTGTTCCATGTAAAGGTTGCATGAGTTGAACAATTCAAGTCACAATTCCATAAATAAAGGAGATAGGCTACGACTTAGCTTGTATGTGTTTGTTTGCTGGTGCATGTATACGTAGTCCATGTTTCCCATATTTTATTCCTTACTTCTAGGACTAGTGGTAGAGTTCTTTATTTATTTAAACCCATGAATTGCATTTGAAGAAGGAAGAGATAAGAATTAAAATGTAGTTCTTTGTGGGTTTCCTTCCACGAGCAGACTGCCTATTCTTATTCTGTTTATTTTTGTTTCTTCATGAGTTTGTGTGTGTTTAGTTCTTTGATATCCAACACTTGGTATCAGAGCTATAGGTTCATATCATTTTAGAGCAAGCAGCAGGGGATGAACTAAAGTAAAAAGCAAGAAAACACAGCAGGTAGCATGCAAAGTAAGTAGTAGCAACAAGCAAGTTTGATCATGTGTTGATCAAAAAGAAAGAAAAAAACAGCAGAAAGCAAGAATCCAACAAGTAGCAAGCAAGAGATATAGGCAAGTAGCAAGAAAGAAGGAAACAAGAAAGCATTAGCAAGAGGCAGAAGAGAAAGAAGCAAGTTGAAGATTGAAGACCGATGCCTGAGGAAAAGACCGAACCGAAGACCCGGCAAGAAGTAGACCGGTGGCTGGAAATTCAGAAAGAAAGAAAGAAAGAAAGAAGACCGAAGATCTGCAAAAGACCGGGCAGCATCTAGACCGAAGATCGAAACAAACAACCGTGACTGGAGGGTTGTCTAGACCGAAACCTCAAGAGACCAAGACCGTGACCGAGAAAGAGACCGCTTTCGTGAGTATGACTTTAGGAGCCGAGACCGTCATAGACATCAAGATTATGGGGGTGAATGTTGGTGTTAATCTTGATGGGTCGAGTCACAGGTACGGGTCAGCATGTGGAGCGGGTCAGTATTATTTCCGGTACGATTTATTGTTCCATGTAAAGGTTGCATGAGTTGAACAATTCAAGTCACAATTCCATAAATAAAGGAGATAGGCCACGACTTAGCTTGTATGTGTTTGTTTGCGGGTGCATGTATACGTAGTCCATGTTTCCCATATTTTATTCCTTACTTCTAGGACTAGTGGTAGAGTTCTTTATTTATTTAAACCCATGTATTGCATTTGAAGAAGGAAGAGAGAAGAATTAAAATGTAGTTCTTTGTGGGTTTCCTTCCACGAGCAGACTGCCTATTTTTCTTCTGTTTATTTTTGTTTCTTCATGAGTTTGTGTGTGTTTAGTTCTTTGATATCCAACACTTGGTATCAGAGCTATAGGTTCATATCATTTTAGAGCAAGCAGCAGGTGATGAACTAAAGTAAAAAGCAAGAAAACACAGCAGGTAGCATGCAAAGAAAGTAGTAGCAACAAGCAAGTTTGATCATGTGTTGATCAAAAAGAAAGAAAAAAAACAGCAGAAAGCAAAAATCCAGCAAGTAGCAAGAAAGAGATACAGGCAAGTAGCAAGAAAGAAGGAAACAAGAAAGCATTAGCAAGAGGCAGAAGAGAAAGAAGCAAGTTGGAGATTGAAGACCGATGCCGGAGGAAAAGACCGAACCGAAGACCCGGCAAGAAGTAGACCGGTGGCTGCAAAGTCAGAAAGAAAGAAAGAAAGAAATAAAGAAAGAAAGAAAGAAAGAAGACCGAAGATCTGCAAAAGACGGGGCAGCATCTAGACCGAAGATCGAAAGAGACAACCGTGACTGGAGGGTTGTCTAGACCGAAACCTTAAGAGAGCAAGACCGTGACCGAGAAAGAGACCGCTTTCGTGAGTATGATTTTAGGAGCCGAGACCGTCATAGACATCAAGATTAGGGGGGTGAATGTTGGTGTTAATCTTGATGGGTCGAGTCATAGGTACGGGTCAGCATGTGGAGCGGGTCAGTATTATTTCCGGTACGATTTATTGTTCCATGTAAAGGTTGCATGAGTTGAACAATTCAAGTCACAATTCCATAAATAAAGGAGATAGGCCACGACTTAGCTTGTATGTGTTTGTTTGCTGGAGTATGTATACGTACTCCATGTTTCCCATATTTTATTCCTTACTTCTAGGACTAGTGGTAGAGTTCTTTATTTATTTAAACCCATGTATTGCATTTGAAGAAGGAAGATAGAAGAATTAAAATGTAGTTCTTTGTGGGTTTCCTTCCACGAGCAGACTGCCTATTATTCTTCTGTTTATTTTTGTTTCTTCATTAGTTTGTGTGTGTTTAGTTCTTTGATATCCAACACTTGGTATCAGAGCTATAGGTTCATATCATTTTAGAGCAAGCAGCAGGTGATGAACTAAAGTAAAAAGCAAGAAAACACAGCAGGTAGCATGCAAAGAAAGTAGTAGCAACAAGCAAGTTTGATCATGTGTTGATAAAAAAGAAAGAAAAAAAAAACAGCAAAAAGCAAAAATCCAGCAAGTAGCAAGAAAGAGATACAGGCAAGTAGCAAGAAAGAAGGAAACAAGAAAGCATTAGCAAGAGGCAGAAGAGAAAGAAGCAAGTTGGAGATTGAAGACCGATGCCGTAGGAAAAGACCGAACAGAAGACCCGGCAAGAAGTAGACCGGTGGCTGGAAAGTCAGAAAGAAAGAAAGAAATAAAGAAAGAAAGAAAGAATGAAAGAAAGAAGACCGAAGATCTGCAAAAGACCGGGCAGCATCTAGACCGAAGATCGAAAGAGACAACCGTGACTGGAGGGTTGTCTAGACCGAAACCTCAAGAGACCAAGACCGTGACCGAGAAAGAGACCGCTTTCGTGAGTATGATTTTAGGATCCGAGACCGTCATAGACATCAAGATTAGGGGGTGAATGTTGGTGTTAATCTTGATGGGTCGAGTCACGGGTACGGGTCAGCATGTGGAGCGGGTCAGTATTATTTTCGGTACGATTTATTGTTCCATGTAAAGGTTGCATGAGTTGAACAATTCAAGTCACAATTCCATAAATAAAGGAGATAGGCCACGACTTAGCTTGTATGTGTTTGTTTGCTGGTGCATGTATACGTAGTTCATGTTTCCCATATTTTATTCCTTACTTCTAGGACTAGTGGTAGAGTTCTTTATTTATTTAAACCCATGTATTGCATTTGAAGAAGGAAGAGAGAAGAATTAAAATGTAGTTCTTTGTGGGTTTCCTTCCACGAGCAGACTGCCTATTATTCTTCTGTTTATTTTTGTTTCTTCATGAGTTTGTGTGTGTTTAGTTCTTTGATATCCAACACTTGGTATCAGAGCTATAGGTTCATATCATTTTAGAGCAAGCAGCAGGTGATGAACTAAAGAAAAGCAAGAAAACACAGCAGGTAGCATGCAAAGAAAGTAGTAGCAACAAGCAAGTTTGATCATGTGTTGATCAAAAAGAAAGAAAGAAAAACAGCAGAAAGCAAGAATCCAGCAACTAGCAAGCAAGAGATACAGGCAAGTAGCAAGAAAGAAGGAAACAAGAAAGCATTAGCAAGAGGCAGAAGAGAAAGAAGCAAGTTGGAGATTGAAGACCGATGCCGGAGGAAAAGACCGAACCGAAGACCCGGCAAGAAGTAGACCGGTGGATGGAAAGTCAGAAAGAAAGAAAGAAAGAAAGAAAGAAAGAAAGAAAGAAAGAAGACCGAAGATCTGCAAAAGACAGGGCAGCATCTAGACCGAAGATCGAAAGAGACAACCGTGACTGGAGGGTTGTCTAGACCGAAACCTCAAGAGACCAAGACCGTGACCGAGAAAGAGACCGCTTTCGTGAGTATGATTTTAGGAGCCGAGACCGTCATAGACATTAAGATTAGGGGGTGAATGTTGGTGTTAATCTTGATGGGTCGAGTCACAGGTACGGGTCAGCATGTGGAGCGGGTCAGTATTATTTCCGGTACGATTTATTGTTCCATGTAAAGGTTGCATGAGTTGAACAATTCAAGTCACAATTCCATAAATAAAGGAGATAGGCCACGACTTAGCTTATATGTGTTTGTTTGCTGGTGCATGTATACGTAGTCCATGTTTCCCATATTTTATTCCTTACTTCTAGGACTAGTGGTAGAGTTTTTTATTTATTAAAACCCATGTATTGCATTTGAAGAAGGAAGAGAGAAGAATTAAAATGTAGTTCTTTATGGGTTTCCTTCCACGAGTTGACTGCCTATTATTCTTCTGTTTATTTTTGTTTCTTCATGAGTTTGTGTGTGTTTAGTTCTTTGATATCCAACACTTGGTATCAGAGCTATAGGTTCATATCATTTTAGAGCAAGCAGCTGGTGATGAACTAAAGTAAAAAGCAAGAAAACACAGCAGGTAGCATGCAAAGAAAGTAGTAGCAACAAGCAAGTTTGATCATGTGTTGATCAAAAAGAAAGAAAAAAACAGCAGAAAGCAAGAATCTAGCAAGTAGCAAGCAAGAGATACAGGCAAGTAGCAAGAAAGAAGGAAACAAGAAAGCATTAGCAAGAGGTAGAAGAGAAAGAAGCAAGTTGGAGATTGAAGACCGATGCCGTAGGAAAAGACCGAACTGAAGACCCGGCAAGAAGTAGACCGGTGGCTGGAAATTCAGAAAGAAAGAAAGAAAGAAAGAAAGAAGACCAAAGATCTGCAAAAGACCGGGCAGCATCTAGACTGAAGATCGAAACAGACAACCGTGACTGGACGGTTGACTAGACCGAAACCTCAAGAGACCAAGACCGTGACCGAGAAAGAGACCGCTTTCGTGAGTATGATTTTAGTAGCCGAGACCGTCATAGACATCAAGATTAGGGGGTGAATGTTGGTGTTAATCTTGATGGGTCGAGTCACAGGTACGGGTCAGCATGTGGAGCGGGTCAGTATTATTTCCGGTACGATTTATTGTTCCATGTAAAGGTTGCATGAGTTGAACAATTCAAGTCACAATTCCATAAATAAAGGAGATAGGCCACGACTTAGCTTGTATGTGTTTGTTTGCTGGAGTATGTATACGTACTCCATGTTTCCCATATTTTATTCCTTACTTCTAGGACTAGTGGTAGAGTTCTTTATTTATTTAAACCCATGTATTGCATTTGAAGAAGGAAGATAGAAGAATTAAAATGTAGTTCTTTGTGGGTTTCCTTCCACGAGCAGACTGCCTATTATTCTTCTGTTTATTTTTGTTTCTTCATTAGTTTGTGTGTATTTAGTTCTTTTATATCCAACACTTGGTATCAGAGCTATAGGTTCATATCATTTTAGAGCAAGCAGCAGGTGATGAACTAAAGTAAAAAGCAAGAAAACACAGCAGGTAGCATGCAAAGAAAGTAGTAGCAACAAGCAAGTTTGATCATGTGTTGATCAAAAAGAAAGAAAAAAACAGCAGAAAGCAAGAATCTAGCAAGTAGCAAGCAAGAGATACAGGCAAGTAGCAAGAAAGAAGGAAACAAGAAAGCATTAGCAAGAGGTAGAAGAGAAAGAAGCAAGTTGGAGATTGAAGACCGATGCCGGAGGAAAAGACCGAACTGAAGACCCGGCAAGAAGTAGACCGGTGGCTGGAAATTCAGAAAGAAAGAAAGAAAGAAAGAAAGAAAGAAAGAAGACCAAAGATCTGCAAAAGACCGGGCAGCATCTAGACTGAAGATCGAAACAGACAACCGTGACTGGACGGTTGTCTAGACCGAAACCTCAAGAGACCAAGACCGTGACCGAGAAAGAGACCGCTTTCGTGAGTATGATTTTAGGAGCCGAGACCGTCATAGACATCAAGATTAGGGGGTGAATGTTGGTGTTAATCTTGATGGGTCGAGTCACAGGTACGGGTCAGCATGTGGAGCGGGTCAGTATTATTTCCGGTACGATTTATTGTTCCATGTAAAGGTTGCATGAGTTGAACAATTCAAGTCACAATTCCATAAATAAAGGAGATAAGCCACGACTTAGCTTGTATGTGTTTGTTTGCTGGTGCATGTATACGTAGTCCATGTTTCCCATATTTTATTCCTTACTTCTAGGACTAGTGGTAGAGTTCTTTATTTATTTAAACCCATGTATTGCATTTGAAGAAGGAAGATAGAAGAATTAAAATGTAGTTCTTTGTGGGTTTCCTTCCACGAGCAGACTGCCTATTATTCTTCTGTTTATTTTTGTTTCTTCATTAGTTTGTGTGTGTTTAGTTCTTTGATATCCAACACTTGGTATCAGAGCTATAGGTTCATATCATTTTAGAGCAAGCAGCTGGTGATGAACTAAAGTAAAAAGCAAGAAAACACAGCAGGTAGCATGCAAAGAAAGTAGTAGCAACAAGCAAGTTTGATCATGTGTTGATCAAAAATAAAGAAAAAAACAGCAGAAAGCAAGAATCTAGCAAGTAGCAAGCAAGAGATACAGGCAAGTAGCAAGAAAGAAGGAAACAAGAAAGCATTAGCAAGAGGCAGAAGAGAAAGAAGCAAGTTGAAGATTGAAGACCGATGCCTGAGGAAAAGACCGAACCGAAGACCCGGCAAGAAGTAGACCGGTGGCTGGAAATTCAGAAAGAAAGAAAGAAAGAAAGAAGACCGAAGATCTGCAAAAGACCGGGCAGCATCTAGACCGAAGATCGAAACAAACAACCGTGACTGGAGGGTTGTCTAGACCGAAACCTCAAGAGACCAAGACCGTGACCGAGAAAGAGACCGCTTTCGTGAGTATGACTTTAGGAGCCGAGACCGTCATAGACATCAAGATTAGGGGGGTGAATGTTGGTGTTAATCTTGATGGGTCGAGTCACAGGTACGGGTCAGCATGTGGAGCGGGTCAGTATTATTTCCGGTACGATTTATTGTTCCATGTAAAGGTTGCATGAGTTGAACAATTCAAGTCACAATTCCATAAATAAAGGAGATAGGCCACGACTTAGCTTGTATGTGTTTGTTTGCGGGTGCATGTATACGTAGTCCATGTTTCCCATATTTTATTCCTTACTTCTAGGACTAGTGGTAGAGTTCTTAATTTATTTAAACCCATGTATTGCATTTGAAGAAGGAAGAGAGAAGAATTAAAATGTAGTTCTTTGTGGGTTTCCTTCCACGAGCAGACTGCCTATTTTTCTTCTGTTTATTTTTGTTTCTTCATGAGTTTGTGTGTGTTTAGTTCTTTGATATCCAACACTTGGTATCAGAGCTATAGGTTCATATCATTTTAGAGCAAGCAGCAGGTGATGAACTAAAGTAAAAAGCAAGAAAACACAGCAGGTAGCATGCAAAGAAAGTAGTAGCAACAAACAAGTTTGATCATGTGTTGATCAAAAAGAAAGAAAAAAAACAGCAGAAAGCAAAAATCCAGCAAGTAGCAAGAAAGAGATACAGGCAAGTAGCAAGAAAGAAGGAAACAAGAAAGCATTAGCAAGAGGCAGAAGAGAAAGAAGCAAGTTGGAGATTGAAGACCGATGCCGGAGGAAAAGACCGAACCGAAGACCCGGCAAGAAGTAGACCGGTGGCTGCAAAGTCAGAAAGAAAGAAAGAAAGAAATAAAGAAAGAAAGAAAGAAAGAAGACCGAAGATCTGCAAAAGACGGGGCAGCATCTAGACCGAAGATCGAAAGAGACAACCGTGACTGGAGGGTTGTCTAGACCGAAACCTCAAGAGAGCAAGACCATGACCGAGAAAGAGACCGCTTTCGTGAGTATGATTTTAGGAGCCGAGACCGTCATAGACATCAATATTAGGGGGGTGAATGTTGGTGTTAATCTTGATGGGTCGAGTCATAGGTACGGGTCAGCATGTGGAGCGGGTCAGTATTATTTCCGGTACGATTTATTGTTCCATGTAAAGGTTGCATGAGTTGAACAATTCAAGTCACAATTCCATAAATAAAGGAGATAGGCCACGACTTAGTTTGTATGTGTTTGTTTGCTGGTGCATGTATACGTAGTCCATGTTTCCCATATTTTATTCCTTACTTCTAGGACTAGTGGTAGAGTTCTTTATTTATTTAAACCCATGTATTGCATTTGAAGAAGGAAGATAGAAGAATTAAAATGTAGTTCTTTGTGGGTTTCCTTCCACGAGCAGACTGCCTATTATTCTTCTGTTTATTTTTGTTTCTTCATTAGTTTGTGTGTGTTTAGTTCTTTGATATCCAACACTTTGTATCAGAGCTATAGGTTCATATCATTTTAGAGCAAGCAGCAGGTGATGAACTAAAGTAAAAAGCAAGAAAACACAGCAGGTAGCATGCAAAGAAAGTAGTAGCAACAAGCAAGTTTGATCATGTGTTGATAAAAAAGAAAGAAAAAAAAAACAGCAAAAAGCAAAAATCCAGCAAGTAGCAAGAAAGAGATACAGGCAAGTAGCAAGAAAGAAGGAAACAAGAAAGCATTAGCAAGAGGCAGAAGAGAAAGAAGCAAGTTGGAGATTGAAGACCGATGCCGTAGGAAAAGACCGAACAGAAGACCCGGCAAGAAGTAGACCGGTGGCTGGAAAGTCAGAAAGAAAGAAAGAAATAAAGAAAGAAAGAAAGAATGAAAGAAAAAAGACCGAAGATCTGCAAAAGACCGGGCAGCATCTAGACCGAAGATCGAAAGAGACAACCGTGACTGGAGGGTTGTCTAGACCGAAACCTCAAGAGACCGTGACCGTGACCGAGAAAGAGACCGCTTTCGTGAGTATGATTTTAGGATCCGAGACCGTCATAGACATCAAGATTAGGGGGTGAATGTTGGTGTTAATCTTGATGGGTCGAGTCACGGGTACGGGTCAGCATGTGGAGCGGGTCAGTATTATTTTCGGTACGATTTATTGTTCCATGTAAAGGTTGCATGAGTTGAACAATTCAAGTCACAATTCCATAAATAAAGGAGATAGGCCACGACTTAGCTTGTATGTGTTTGTTTGCTGGTGCATGTATACGTAGTTCATGTTTCCCATATTTTATTCCTTACTTCTAGGACTAGTGGTAGAGTTCTTTATTTATTTAAACACATGTATTGCATTTGAAGAAGGAAGAGAGAAGAATTAAAATGTAGTTCTTTGTGGGTTTCCTTCCACGAGCAGACTGCCTATTATTCTTCTGTTTATTTTTTTTTCTTCATGAGTTTGTGTGTGTTTAGTTCTTTGATATCCAACACTTGGTATCAGAGCTATAGGTTCATATCATTTTAGAGCAAGCAGCAGGTGATGAACTAAAGAAAAGCAAGAAAACACAGCAGGTAGCATGCAAAGAAAGTAGTAGCAACAAGCAAGTTTGATCATGTGTTGATCAAAAAGAAAGAAAGAAAAACAGCAGAAAGCAAGAATCCAGCAAGTAGCAAGCAAGAGATACAGGCAAGTAGCAAGAAAGAAGGAAACAAGAAAGCATTAGCAAGAGACAGAAGAGAAAGAAGCAAGTTGGAGATTGAAGACCGATGCCGGAGGAAAAGACCGAACCGAAGACCCGGCAAGAAGTAGACCGGTGGATGGAAAGTCAGAAAGAAAGAAAGAAAGAAAGAAAGAAAGAAAGAAAGAAGACCGAAGATCTGCAAAAGACAGGGCAGCATCTAGACCGAAGATCGAAAGAGACAACCGTGACTGGAGGGTTGTCTAGACCGAAACCTCAAGAGACCAAGACCGTGACCGAGAAAGAGACCGCTTTCGTGAGTATGATTTTAGGAGCCGAGACCGTCATAGACATTAAGATTAGGGGGTGAATGTTGGTGTTAATCTTGATGGGTCGAGTCACAGGTACGGGTCAGCATGTGGAGCGGGTCAGTATTATTTCCGGTACGATTTATTGTTCCATGTAAAGGTTGCATGAGTTGAACAATTCAAGTCACAATTCCATAAATAAAGGAGATAGGCCACGACTTAGCTTATATGTGTTTGTTTGCTGGTGCATGTATACGTAGTCCATGTTTCCCATATTTTATTCCTTACTTCTAGGACTAGTGGTAGAGTTTTTTATTTATTTAAACCCATGTATTGCATTTGAAGAAGGAAGAGAGAAGAATTAAAATGTAGTTCTTTATGGGTTTCCTTCCACGAGTTGACTGCCTATTCTTCTTCTGTTTATTTTTGTTTCTTCATGAGTTTGTGTGTGTTTAGTTCTTTGATATCCAACACTTGGTATCAGAGCTATAGGTTCATATCATTTTAGAGCAAGCAGCTGGTGATGAACTAAAGTAAAAAGCAAGAAAACACAGCAGGTAGCATGCAAAGAAAGTAGTAGCAACAAGCAAGTTTGATCATGTGTTGATCAAAAAGAAAGAAAAAAACAGCAGAAAGCAAGAATCTAGCAAGTAGCAAGCAAGAGATACAGGCAAGTAGCAAGAAAGAAGGAAACAAGAAAGCATTAGCAAGAGGTAGAAGAGAAAGAAGCAATTTGGAGATTGAAGACCGATGCCGTAGGAAAAGACCGAACTGAAGACCCGGCAAGAAGTAGACCGGTGGCTGGAAATTCAGAAAGAAAGAAAGAAAGAAAGAAAGAAGACCAAAGATCTGCAAAAGACCGGGCAGCATCTAGACTGAAGATCGAAACAGACAACCGTGACTGGACGGTTGACTAGACCGAAACCTCAAGAGACCAAGACCGTGACCGAGAAAGAGACCGCTTTCGTGAGTATGATTTTAGTAGCCGAGACCGTCATAGACATCAAGATTAGGGGGTGAATGTTGGTGTTAATCTTGATGGGTCGAGTCACAGGTACGGGTCAGCATGTGGAGCGGGTCAGTATTATTTCCGGTACGATTTATTGTTCCATGTAAAGGTTGCAGGAGTTGAACAATTCAAGTCACAATTCCATAAATAAAGGAGATAGGCCACGACTTAGCTTGTATGTGTTTGTTTGCTGGAGTATGTATACGTAGTCCATGTTTCCCATATTTTATTCCTTACTTCTAGGACTAGTGGTAGAGTTCTTTATTTATTTAAACCCATGTATTGCATTTGAAGAAGGAAGATAGAAGAATTAAAATGTAGTTCTTTGTGGGTTTCCTTCCACGAGCAGACTGCCTATTATTCTTCTGTTTATTTTTGTTTCTTCATTAGTTTGTGTGTATTTAGTTCTTTTATATCCAACACTTGGTATCAGAGCTATAGGTTCATATCATTTTAGAGCAAGCAGCAGGTGATGAACTAAAGTAAAAAGCAAGAAAACACAGCAGGTAGCATGCAAAGAAAGTAGTAGCAACAAGCAAGTTTGATCATGTGTTGATCAAAAAGAAAGAAAAAAAAACAGCAAAAAGCAAAAATCCAGCAAGTAGCAAGAAAGAGATACAGGCAAGTAGCAAGAAAGAAGGAAACAAGAAAGCATTAGCAAGAGGCAGAAGAGAAAGAAGCAAGTTGGAGATTGAAGACCGATGCCAGAGGAAAAGACCGAACAGAAGACCCGGCAAGAAGTAGACCGGTGGCTGGAAAGTCAGAAAGAAAGAAAGAAATAAAGAAAGAAAGAAAGAATGAAAGAAAGAAGACCGAAGATCTGCAAAAGACCGGGCAGCATCTAGACCGAAGATCGAAAGAGACAACCGTGACTGGAGGGTTGTCTAGACCGAAACCTCAAGAGACCAAGACCGTGACCGAGAAAGAGACCGCTTTCGTGAGTATGATTTTAGGATCCGAGACCGTCATAGACATCAAGATTAGGGGGTGAATGTTGGTGTTAATCTTGATGGTTCGAGTCACGGGTACGGGTCAGCATGTGGAGCGGGTCAGTATTATTTTCGGTACGATTTATTGTTCCATGTAAAGGTTGCATGAGTTGAACAATTCAAGTCACAATTCCATAAATAAAGGAGATAGGCCACGACTTAGCTTGTATGTGTTTGTTTGCTGGTGCATGTATACGTAGTTCATGTTTCCCATATTTTATTCCTTACTTCTAGGACTAGTGGTAGAGTTCTTTATTTATTTAAACCCATGTATTGCATTTGAAGAAGGAAGAGAGAAGAATTAAAATGTAGTTCTTTGTGGGTTTCCTTCCACGAGCAGACTGCCTATTATTCTTCTGTTTATTTTTGTTTCTTCATGAGTTTGTGTGTGTTTAGTTCTTTGATATCCAACACTTGGTATCAGAGCTATAGGTTCATATCATTTTAGAGCAAGCAGCAGGTGATGAACTAAAGAAAAGCAAGAAAACACAGCAGGTAGCATGCAAAGAAAGTAGTAGCAACAAGCAAGTTTGATCATGTGTTGATCAAAAAGAAAGAAAGAAAAACAGCAGAAAGCAAGAATCTAGCAAGTAGCAAGCAAGAGATACAGGCAAGTAGCAAGAAAGAAGGAAACAAGAAAGCATTAGCAAGAGGTAGAAGAGAAAGAAGCAAGTTGGAGATTGAAGACCGATGCCGGAGGAAAAGACCGAACTGAAGACCCGGCAAGAAGTAGACCGGTGGCTGGAAATTCAGAAAGAAAGAAAGAAAGAAAGAAAGAAGACCAAAGATCTGCAAAAGACTGGGCAGCATCTAGACTGAAGATCGAAACAGACAACCGTGACTGGACGGTTGTCTAGACCGAAACCTCAAGAGACCAAGACCGTGACCGAGAAAGAGACCGCTTTCGTGAGTATGATTTTAGGAGCCGAGACCGTCATAGACATCAAGATTAGGGGGTGAATGTTGGTGTTAATCTTGATGGGTCGAGTCACAGGTACGGGTCAGCATGTGGAGCGGGTCAGTATTATTTCCGGTACGATTTATTGTTCAATGTAAAGGTTGCATGAGTTGAACAATTCAAGTCACAATTCCATAAATAAAGGAGATAAGCCACGACTTAGCTTGTATGTGTTTGTTTGCTGGTGCATGTATACGTAGTCCATGTTTCCCATATTTTATTCCTTACTTCTAGGACTAGTGGTAGAGTTCTTTATTTATTTAAACCCATGTATTGCATTTGAAGAAGGAAGATAGAAGAATTAAAATGTAGTTCTTTGTGGGTTTCCTTCCACGAGCAAACTGCCTATTATTCTTCTGTTTATTTTTGTTTCTTCATTAGTTTGTGTGTGTTTAGTTCTTTGATATCCAACACTTGGTATCAGAGCTATAGGTTCATATCATTTTAGAGCAAGCAGCAGGTGATGAACTAAAGTAAAAAGCAAGAAAACACAGCAGGTAGCATGCAAAGAAAGTAGTAGCAACAAGCAAGTTTGATCATGTGTTGATCAAAAAGAAAGAAAAAAACAGCAGAAAGCAAGAATCTAGCAAGTAGCAAGCAAGAGATACAGGCAAGTAGCAAGAAAGAAGGAAACATGAAAGCATTAGCAAGAGGTAGAAGAGAAAGAAGCAAGTTGGAGATTGAAGACCGATGCCGGAGGAAAAGACCGAACTGAAGACCCGGCAAGAAGTAGACCGGTGGCTGGAAATTCAGAAAGAAAGAAAGAAAGAAAGAAGACCAAAGATCTGCAAAAGACCGGGCAGCATCTAGACTGAAGATCGAAACAGACAACCGTGACTGGACGGTTGTCTAGACCGAAACCTCAAGAGACCAAGACCGTGACCGAGAAAGAGACCGCTTTCGTGAGTATGATTTTAGGAGCCGAGACCGTCATAGACATCAAGATTAGGGGGTGAATGTTGGTGTTAATCTTGATGGGTCGAGTCACAGGTACGGGTCAGCATGTGGAGCGGGTCAGTATTATTTCCGGTACGATTTATTGTTCAATGTAAAGGTTGCATGAGTTGAACAATTCAAGTCACAATTCCATAAATAAAGGAGATAAGCCACGACTTAGCTTGTATGTGTTTGTTTGCTGGTGCATGTATACGTAGTCCATGTTTCCCATATTTTATTCCTTACTTCTAGGACTAGTGGTAGAGTTCTTTATTTATTTAAACCCATGTATTGCATTTGAAGAAGGAAGATAGAAGAATTAAAATGTAGTTCTTTGTGGGTTTCCTTCCACAAGCAAACTGCCTATTATTCTTCTGTTTATTTTTGTTTCTTCATTAGTTTGTGTGTGTTTAGTTCTTTGATATCCAACACTTGGTATCAGAGCTATAGGTTCATATCATTTTAGAGCAAGCAGCAGGTGATGAACTAAAGTAAAAAGCAAGAAAACACAGCAGGTAGCATGCAAAGAAAGTAGTAGCAACAAGCAAGTTTGATCATGTGTTGATCAAAAAGAAAGAAAAAAACAGCAGAAAGCAAGAATCTAGCAAGTAGCAAGCAAGAGATACAGGCAAGTAGCAAGAAAGAAGGAAACATGAAAGCATTAGCAAGAGGTAGAAGAGAAAGAAGCAAGTTGGAGATTGAAGACCGATGCCGGAGGAAAAGACCGAACTGAAGACCCGGCAAGAAGTAGACCGGTGGCTGGAAATTCAGAAAGAAAGAAAGAAAGAAAGAAGACCAAAGATCTGCAAAAGACCGGGCAGCATCTAGACTGAAGATCGAAACAGACAACCGTGACTGGACGGTTGTCTAGACCGAAACCTCAAGAGACCAAGACCGTGACCGAGAAAGAGACCGCTTTCGTGAGTATGATTTTAGGAGCCGAGACCGTCATAGACATCAAGATTAGGGGGTGAATGTTGGTGTTAATCTTGATGGGTCGAGTCACAGGTACAGGTCAGCATGTGGAGCGGGTCAGTATTATTTCCGGTACGATTTATTGTTCCATCTAAAGGTTGCATGAGTTGAACAATTCAAGTCACAATTCCATAAATAAAGGAGATAGGCCACGACTTAGCTTGTATGTGTTTGTTTGCTGGTGCATGTATACATAGTCCATGTTTCCCATATTTTATTCCTTACTTCTAGGACTAGTGGTAGAGTTCTTTATTTATTTAAACCCATGTATTGCATTTGAAGAAGGAAGAGAGAAGAATTAAAATGTAGTTCTTTGTGGGTTTCCTTCCATGAGCAGACTGCCTATTATTCTTCTGTTTATTTTTGTTTCTTCATTAGTTTGTGTGTGTTTAGTTCTTTGATATCCAACACTTGGTATCAGAGCTATAGGTTCATATCATTTTAGAGCAAGCAGCAGGTGATGAACTAAAGTAAAAAGCAAGAAAACACAGCAGGTAGCATGCAAAGAAAGTAGTAGCAACAAGCAAGTTTGATCATGTGTTGATCAAAAAGAAAGAAAAAAAAACAGCAAAAAGCAAAAATCCAGCAAGTAGCAAGAAAGAGATACACGCAAGTAGCAAGAAAGAAGGAAACAAGAAAGCATTAGCAAGAGGCAGAAGAGAAAGAAGCAAGTTGGAGATTGAAGACCGATGCCGGAGGAAAAGACCGAACAGAAGACCCGGCAAGAAGTAGACCGGTGGCTGGAAAGTCAGAAAGAAAGAAAGAAATAAAGAAAGAAAGAAAGAATGAAAGAAAGAAGACCGAAGATCTGCAAAAGACCGGGCAGCATCTAGACCGAAGATCGAAAGAGACAACCGTGACTGGAGGGTTGTCTAGACCGAAACCTCAAGAGACCAAGACCGTGACCGAGAAAGAGACCGCTTTCGTGAGTATGATTTTAGGATCCGAGACCGTCATAGACATCAAGATTAGGGGGTGAATGTTGGTGTTAATCTTGATGGGTCGAGTCACGGGTACGGGTCAGCATGTGGAGCGGGTCAGTATTATTTCTGGTACGATTTATTGTTCCATGTAAATGTTGCATGAGTTGAACAATTCAAGTCACAATTCCATAAATAAAGGAGATAGGCCACGACTTAGCTTGTATGTGTTTGTTTGCTGGTGCATGTATACGTAGTTCATGTTTCCCTTATTTTATTCATTACTTCTAGGACTAGTGGTAGAGTTCTTTATTTATTTAAACCCATGTATTGCATTTGAAGAAGGAAGAGAGAAGAATTAAAATGTAGTTCTTTGTGGGTTTCCTTCCACGAGCAGACTGCCTATTATTCTTCTGTTTATTTTTGTTTCTTCATGAGTTTGTGTGTGTTTAGTTCTTTGATATCCAACACTTGGTATCAGAGCTATAGGTTCATATCATTTTAGAGCAAGCAGCAGGTGATGAACTAAAGAAAAGCAAGAAAACACAGCAGGTAGCATGCAAAGAAAGTAGTAGCAACAAGCAAGTTTGATCATGTGTTGATCAAAAAGAAAGAAAGAAAAACAGCAGAAAGCAAGAATCCAGCAAGTAGCAAGCAAGAGATACAGGCAAGTAGCAAGAAAGAAGGAAACAAGAAAGCATTAGCAAGAGGCAGAAGAGAAAGAAGCAAGTTGGAGATTGAAGAACGATGCCGGAGGAAAAGACCGAACCGAAGACCCGGCAAGAAGTAGACCGGTGGATGGAAAGTCAGAAAGAAAGAAAGAAAGAAAGAAAGAAAGAAAGAAAGTAAGAAGACCGAAGATCTGCAAAAGACAGGGCAGCATCTAGACCGAAGATCGAAAGAGACAACCGTGACTGGAGGGTTGTCTAGACCGAAACCTCAAGAGACCAAGGCCGTGACCGAGAAAGAGACCGCTTTCGTGAGTATGATTTTAGGAGCCGAGACCGTCATAGACATTAAGATTAGGGGGTGAATGTTGGTGTTAATCTTGATGGGTCGAGTCACAGGTACGGGTCAGCATGTTGAGCGGGTCAGTATTATTTCCGGTACGATTTATTGTTCCATGTAAAGGTTGCATGAGTTGAACAATTCAAGTCACAATTCCATAAATAAAGGAGATAGGCCACGACTTAGCTTGTATGTGTTTGTTTGCTGGTGCATGTATACGTAGTCCATGTTTCCCATATTTTATTCCTTACTTCTAGGACTAGTGGTAGAGTTCTTTATTTATTTAAACCCATGTATTGCATTTGAAGAAGGAAGATAGAAGAATTAAAATGTAGTTCTTTGTGAGATTCCTTCCACGAGCAGACTGCCTGTTTTTCTTCTGTTTATTTTTGTTTCTTCATGAGTTTATGTGTGTTTAGTTCTTTGATATCCAACACTTGGTATCAGAGCTATAGGTTCATATCATTTTAGAGCAAGCAGCAGGTGATGAACTAAAGAAAAGCAAGAAAACACAGCAGGTAGCATGCAAAGAAAGTAGTAGCAACAAGCAAGTTTGATCATGTGTTGATCAAAAAGAAAGAAAGAAAAACAGCAGAAAGCAAGAATCCAGCAAGTAGCAAGCAAGAGATACAGGCAAGTAGCAAGAAAGAAGGAAACAAGAAAGCATTAGCAAGAGGCAGAAGAGAAAGAAGCTAGTTGGAGATTGAAGACCGATGCCGGAGGAAAAGACCGAACCGAAGACCCGGCAAGAAGTAGACCGGTGGCTGCAAAGTCAGAAAGAAAGAAAGAAAGAAAGAAATAAAGAAAGAAAGAAAGAAGACCGAAGATCTGCAAAAGACGGGGCAGCATCTAGACCGAAGATCGAAAGAGACAACCGTGACTGGAGGGTTGTCTAGACCGAAACCTCAAGAGACCAAGACCGTGACCGAGAAAGAGACCACTTTCGTGAGTATGATTTTAGGAGCCGAGACCGTCATAGACATCAAGATTAGGGGGGTGAATGTTGGTTTAATCTTGATGGGTCGAGTCACAGGTACGGGTCAGCATGTGGAGCGGGTCAGTATTATTTCCGGTACGATTTATTGTTCCATGTAAAGGTTGCATGAGTTGAACAATTCAAGTCACAATTCCATAAATAAAGGAGATAGGCCACGACTTAGCTTGTATGTGTTTGTTTGCTGGTGCATGTATACGTAGTCCATGTTTCCCATATTTTATTCCTTACTTCTAGGACTAGTGGTAGAGTTCTTTATTTATTTAAACCCATGTATTGCATTTGAAGAAGGAAGAGAGAAGAATTAAAATGTAGTTCTTTGTGGGTTTCCTTCCACGAGCAGACTGCCTATTTTTCTTCTGTTTATTTTTGTTTCTTCATGAGTTTGTGTGTGTTTAGTTCTTTGATATCCAACACTTGGTATCAGAGCTATAGGTTAATATCATTTTAGAGCAAGCAGCAGGTGATGAACTAAAGTAAAAAGCAAGAAAACACAGCAGGTAGCATGCAAAGAAAGTAGTAGCAACAAGCAAGTTTGATCATGTGTTGATCAAAAAGAAAGAAAAAAAATAGCAGAAAGAAAGAATCCAGCAAGTAAGAAGAAAGAGATACAGGAAAGTAGCAAGAAAGAAGGAAACAAGAAAGCATTAGCAAGAGGCAGAAGAGAAAGAAGCAAGTTGGAGATTGAAGACCCATGCCGGAGGAAAAGACCGAACCGAAGACCCGGCAAGAAGTAGACCGGTGGATGGAAAGTCAGAAAGAAAGAAAGAAAGAAAGAAAGAAAGAAAGAAAGAAAGAAGACCGAAGATCTGCAAAAGACAGGGCAGCATCTAGACCGAAGATCGAAAGAGACAACCGTGACTGGACGGTTGTCTAGACCGAAACCTTAAGAGACCAAGACCGTGACCGAGAAAGAGACCGCTTTCGTGAGTATGATTTTAGGAGCCGAGACCATCATAGACATCAAGATTAGGGGGGTGAATGTTGGTGTTAATCTTGATGGGTCGAGTCACAGGTACGGGTCAGCATGTGGAGCGGGTCAGTATTATTTACGGTACGCTTTATTGTTCCATGTAAAGGTTGCATGAGTTGAACAATTCAAGTCACAATTCCATAAATAAAGGAGATAGGCCACGACTTAGCTTGTATGTGTTTGTTTGCTGGTGCATGTATACGTAGTCCATGTTTCCCATATTTTATTCCTTACTTCTAGGACTAGTGGTAGAGTTCTTTATTTATTTAAACCCATGTATTGCATTTGAAGAAGGAAGAGAGAAGAATTAAAATGTAGTTCTTTGTGGGTTTCCTTCCACGAGCAGACTGCCTATTATTCTTCTGTTTATTTTTGTTTCTTCATTAGTTTGTGTGTGTTTAGTTCTTTGATATCCAACACTTGGTATCAGAGCTATAGGTTCATTTCATTTTAGAGCAAGCAGCAGGTGATGAACTAAAGTAAAAAGCAAGAAAACACAGCAGGTAGCATGCAAAGAAAGTAGAAGCAACAAGCAAGTTTGATCATGTGTTAATCAAAAAGAAAGAAAAAAAACAGCACAAAGCAAGAATCCAACAAGTAGCAAGAAAGAGATACAGGCAAGTAGCAAGAAAGAAGGAAACAAGAAAGCATTAGCAAGAGGCAGAAGAGAAAGAAGCAAGTTGGAGATTGAAGACCGATGCCGGAGGAAAAGACCGAACCGAAGACCCGGCAAGAAGTAGACCGGTGGCTGGAAAGTCAGAAAGAAAGAAAGAAAGAAAGAAATAAAGAAAGAAAGAAAGAATGAAAGAAAGAAGACCGAAGATCTGCAAAAGACCGGGCAGCATCTAGACCGAAGATCGAAAGAGACAACCGTAACTGGAGGGATGTCTAGACCGAAACCTCAAGAGACCAAGACCGTGACCGAGAAAGACACCGCTTTCGTGAGTATGATTTTAGGAGCCGAGACCGTCATAGACATCATGATTAGGGGGTGAATGTTGGTGTTAATCTTGATGGGTCGAGTCACAGGTACGGGTCAGCATGTGGAGCGGGTTAGTATTTTTTACGGTACGATTTATTGTTCCATGTAAAGGTTGCATGAGTTGAACAATTCAAGTCACAATTCCATAAATAAAGGAGATAGGCCACGACTTAGCTTGTATGTGTTTGTTTGCTGGTTCATGTATACGTAGTCCATGTTTCCCATATTTTATTCCTTACTTCTAGGACTAGTGGTAGAGTTCTTTATTTATTTAAACCCATGTATTGCATTTGAAGAAGGAAGAGAGAAGAATTAAAATGTAGTTCTTTGTGGGTTTCCTTCCACGAGCAGACTGCCTATTATTCTTCTGTTTATTTTTGTTTCTTCATTAGTTTGTGTGTGTTTAGTTCTTTGATATCCAACACTTGGTATCAGAGCTATAGGTTCATATCATTTTAGAGCAAGCAGCAGGTGATGAACTAAAGTAAAAAGCAAGAAAACACAGCAGGTAGAATGCAAAGAAAGTAGAAGCAACAAGCAAGTTTGATCATGTGTTAATCAAAAAGAAAGAAAAAAAACAGCACAAAGCAAGAATCCAACAAGTAGCAAGAAAGAGATACAGGCAAGTAGCAAGAAAGAAGGAAACAAGAAAGCATTAGCAAGAGGCAGAAGAGAAAGAAGCTAGTTGGAGATTGAAGACCGATGCCGGAGGAAAAGACCGAACCGAAGACCCGGCAAGAAGTAGACCGGTGGCTGGAAAGTCAGAAAGAAAGAAAGAAAGAAAGAAATAAAGAAAGAAAGAATGAAAGAAAGAAGACCGAAGATCTGCAAAAGACCGGGCAGCATCTAGACCGAAGATCGAAAGAGACAACCGTAACTGGAGGGATGTCTGGACCGAAACCTCAAGAGACCAAGACCGTGACCGAGAAAGAGACCGCTTTCGTGAGTATGATTTTAGGAGCCGAGACCGTCATAGACATCAAGATTAGGGGGTGAATGTTGGTGTTAATCTTGATGGGTCGAGTCACAGGTACGGGTCAGCATGTGGAGCGGGTTAGTATTATTTACGGTACGATTTATTGTTCCATGTAAAGGTTGCATGAGTTGAACAATTCAAGTCACAATTCCATAAATAAAGGAGATAGGCCACGACTTAGCTTGTATGTGTTTGTTTGCTGGTTCATGTATACGTAGTCCATGTTTCCCATATTTTATTCCTTACTTCTAGGACTAGTGGTAGAGTTCTTTATTTATTTAAACCCATGTATTGCATTTGAAGAAGGAAGAGAGAAGAATTAAAATGTAGTTCTTTGTGGGTTTCCTTCCACGAGCAGACTGCCTATTATTCTTCTGTTTATTTTTGTTTCTTCATTAGTGTGTGTGTGTTTAGTTCTTTGATATCCAACACTTGGTATCAGAGCTATAGGTTCATATCATTTTAGAGCAAGCAGCAGGTGATGAACTAAAGTAAAAAGCAAGAAAACACAGCAGGTAGCATGCAAAGAAAGTAGTAGCAACAAGCAAGTTTGATCATGTGTTGATCAAAAAGAAAGAAAAAAAACAGCAGAAAGCAAGAATCCAGCAAGTAGCAAGAAAGAGATACAGGCAAGTAGCAAGAAAGAAGGAAACAAGAAAGCATTAGCAAGAGGCAGAAGAGAAAGAAGCAAGTTGGAGATTGAAGACCGATGCCGGAGGAAAAGACCGAACCGAAGACCCGGCAAGAAGTAGACCGGTGGTTGCAAAGTCAGAAAGAAAGAAAGAAAGAAATAAAGAAAGAAAGAAAGAAAGAAGACCGAAGATCTGCAAAAGACGGGGCAGCATCTAGACTGAAGATCGAAAGAGACAACCGTGACTGGAGGGTTGTCTAGACCGAAACCTCAAGAGACCAAGACCGTGACCGAGAAAGAGACCGCTTTCGTGAGTATGATTTTAGGAGCCGAGACCGTCATAGACATTAAGATTAGGGGGTGAATGTTGGTGTTAATCTTGATGGGTCGAGTCACAGGTACGGGTCAGCATGTTGAGCGGGTCAGTATTATTTCCGGTACGATTTATTGTTCCATGTAAAGGTTGCATGAGTTGAACAATTCAAGTCACAATTCCATAAATAAAGGAGATAGGCCACGACTTAGCTTGTATGTGTTTGTTTGCTGGTGCATGTATACGTAGTCCATGTTTCCCATATTTTATTCCTTACTTCTAGGACTAGTGGTAGAGTTCTTTATTTATTTAAACCCATGTATTGCATTTGAAGAAGGAAGATAGAAGAATTAAAATGTAGTTCTTTGTGAGATTCCTTCCACGAGCAGACTGCCTGTTTTTCTTCTGTTTATTTTTGTTTCTTCATGAGTTTATGTGTGTTTAGTTCTTTGATATCCAACACTTGGTATCAGAGCTATAGGTTCATATCATTTTAGAGCAAGCAGCAGGTGATGAACTAAAGAAAAGCAAGAAAACACAGCAGGTAGCATGCAAAGAAAGTAGTAGCAACAAGCAAGTTTGATCATGTGTTGATCAAAAAGAAAGAAAGAAAAACAGCAGAAAGCAAGAATCCAGCAAGTAGCAAGCAAGAGATACAGGCAAGTAGCAAGAAAGAAGGAAACAAGAAAGCATTAGCAAGAGGCAGAAGAGAAAGAAGCTAGTTGGAGATTGAAGACCGATGCCGGAGGAAAAGACCGAACCGAAGACCCGGCAAGAAGTAGACCGGTGGCTGCAAAGTCAGAAAGAAAGAAAGAAATAAAGAAAGAAAGAAAGAAGACCGAAGATCTGCAAAAGACGGGGCAGCATCTAGACCGAAGATCGAAAGAGACAACCGTGACTGGAGGGTTGTCTAGACCGAAACCTCAAGAGACCAAGACCGTGACCGAGAAAGAGACCACTTTCGTGAGTATGATTTTAGGAGCCGAGACCGTCATAGACATCAAGATTAGGGGGGTGAATGTTGGTTTAATCTTGATGGGTCGAGTCACAGGTACGGGTCAGCATGTGGAGCGGGTCAGTATTATTTCCGGTACGATTTATTGTTCCATGTAAAGGTTGCATGAGTTGAACAATTCAAGTCACAATTCCATAAATAAAGGAGATAGGCCACGACTTAGCTTGTATGTGTTTGTTTGCTGGTGCATGTATACGTAGTCCATGTTTCCCATATTTTATTCCTTACTTCTAGGACTAGTGGTAGAGTTCTTTATTTATTTAAACCCATGTATTGCATTTGAAGAAGGAAGAGAGAAGAATTAAAATGTAGTTCTTTGTGGGTTTCCTTCCACGAGCAGACTGCCTATTTTTCTTCTGTTTATTTTTGTTTCTTCATGAGTTTGTGTGTGTTTAGTTCTTTGATATCCAACACTTGGTATCAGAGCTATAGGTTAATATCATTTTAGAGCAAGCAGCAGGTGATGAACTAAAGTAAAAAGCAAGAAAACACAGCAGGTAGCATGCAAAGAAAGTAGTAGCAACAAGCAAGTTTGATCATGTGTTGATCAAAAAGAAAGAAAAAAAATAGCAGAAAGAAAGAATCCAGCAAGTAAGAAGAAAGAGATACAGGAAAGTAGCAAGAAAGAAGGAAACAAGAAAGCATTAGCAAGAGGCAGAAGAGAAAGAAGCAAGTTGGAGATTGAAGACCCATGCCGGAGGAAAAGACCGAACCGAAGACCCGGCAAGAAGTAGACCGGTGGATGGAAAGTCAGAAAGAAAGAAAGAAAGAAAGAAAGAAAGAAAGAAAGAAAGAAGACCGAAGATCTGCAAAAGACAGGGCAGCATCTAGACCGAAGATCGAAAGAGACAACCGTGACTGGACGGTTGTCTAGACCGAAACCTTAAGAGACCAAGACCGTGACCGAGAAAGAGACCGCTTTCGTGAGTATGATTTTAGGAGCCGAGACCATCATAGACATCAAGATTAGGGGGGTGAATGTTGGTGTTAATCTTGATGGGTCGAGTCACAGGTACGGGTCAGCATGTGGAGCGGGTCAGTATTATTTACGGTACGCTTTATTGTTCCATGTAAAGGTTGCATGAGTTGAACAATTCAAGTCACAATTCCATAAATAAAGGAGATAGGCCACGACTTAGCTTGTATGTGTTTGTTTGCTGGTGCATGTATACGTAGTCCATGTTTCCCATATTTTATTCCTTACTTCTAGGACTAGTGGTAGAGTTCTTTATTTATTTAAACCCATGTATTGCATTTGAAGAAGGAAGAGAGAAGAATTAAAATGTAGTTCTTTGTGGGTTTCCTTCCACGAGCAGACTGCCTATTATTCTTCTGTTTATTTTTGTTTCTTCATTAGTTTGTGTGTGTTTAGTTCTTTGATATCCAACACTTGGTATCAGAGCTATAGGTTCATTTCATTTTAGAGCAAGCAGCAGGTGATGAACTAAAGTAAAAAGCAAGAAAACACAGCAGGTAGCATGCAAAGAAAGTAGAAGCAACAAGCAAGTTTGATCATGTGTTAATCAAAAAGAAAGAAAAAAAACAGCACAAAGCAAGAATCCAACAAGTAGCAAGAAAGAGATACAGGCAAGTAGCAAGAAAGAAGGAAACAAGAAAGCATTAGCAAGAGGCAGAAGAGAAAGAAGCAAGTTGGAGATTGAAGACCGATGCCGGAGGAAAAGACCGAACCGAAGACCCGGCAAGAAGTAGACCGGTGGCTGGAAAGTCAGAAAGAAAGAAAGAAAGAAAGAAATAAAGAAAGAAAGAAAGAATGAAAGAAAGAAGACCGAAGATCTGCAAAAGACCGGGCAGCATCTAGACCGAAGATCGAAAGAGACAACCGTAACTGGAGGGATGTCTAGACCGAAACCTCAAGAGACCAAGACCGTGACCGAGAAAGACACCGCTTTCGTGAGTATGATTTTAGGAGCCGAGACCGTCATAGACATCATGATTAGGGGGTGAATGTTGGTGTTAATCTTGATGGGTCGAGTCACAGGTACGGGTCAGCATGTGGAGCGGGTTAGTATTTTTTACGGTACGATTTATTGTTCCATGTAAAGGTTGCATGAGTTGAACAATTCAAGTCACAATTCCATAAATAAAGGAGATAGGCCACGACTTAGCTTGTATGTGTTTGTTTGCTGGTTCATGTATACGTAGTCCATGTTTCCCATATTTTATTCCTTACTTCTAGGACTAGTGGTAGAGTTCTTTATTTATTTAAACCCATGTATTGCATTTGAAGAAGGAAGAGAGAAGAATTAAAATGTAGTTCTTTGTGGGTTTCCTTCCACGAGCAGACTGCCTATTATTCTTCTGTTTATTTTTTTTTCTTCATTAGTTTGTGTGTGTTTAGTTCTTTGATATCCAACACTTGGTATCAGAGCTATAGGTTCATATCATTTTAGAGCAAGCAGCAGGTGATGAACTAAAGTAAAAAGCAAGAAAACACAGCAGGTAGAATGCAAAGAAAGTAGAAGCAACAAGCAAGTTTGATCATGTGTTAATCAAAAAGAAAGAAAAAAAACAGCACAAAGCAAGAATCCAACAAGTAGCAAGAAAGAGATACAGGCAAGTAGCAAGAAAGAAGGAAACAAGAAAGCATTAGCAAGAGGCAGAAGAGAAAGAAGCTAGTTGGAGATTGAAGACCGATGCCGGAGGAAAAGACCGAACCGAAGACCCGGCAAGAAGTAGACCGGTGGCTGGAAAGTCAGAAAGAAAGAAAGAAAGAAAGAAATAAAGAAAGAAAGAATGAAAGAAAGAAGACCGAAGATCTGCAAAAGACCGGGCAGCATCTAGACCGAAGATCGAAAGAGACAACCGTAACTGGAGGGATGTCTGGACCGAAACCTCAAGAGACCAAGACCGTGACCGAGAAAGAGACCGCTTTCGTGAGTATGATTTTAGGAGCCGAGACCGTCATAGACATCAAGATTAGGGGGTGAATGTTGGTGTTAATCTTGATGGGTCGAGTCACAGGTACGGGTCAGCATGTGGAGCGGGTTAGTATTATTTACGGTACGATTTATTGTTCCATGTAAAGGTTGCATGAGTTGAACAATTCAAGTCACAATTCCATAAATAAAGGAGATAGGCCACGACTTAGCTTGTATGTGTTTGTTTGCTGGTTCATGTATACGTAGTCCATGTTTCCCATATTTTATTCCTTACTTCTAGGACTAGTGGTAGAGTTCTTTATTTATTTAAACCCATGTATTGCATTTGAAGAAGGAAGAGAGAAGAATTAAAATGTAGTTCTTTGTGGGTTTCCTTCCACGAGCAGACTGCCTATTATTCTTCTGTTTATTTTTGTTTCTTCATTAGTGTGTGTGTGTTTAGTTCTTTGATATCCAACACTTGGTATCAGAGCTATAGGTTCATATCATTTTAGAGCAAGCAGCAGGTGATGAACTAAAGTAAAAAGCAAGAAAACACAGCAGGTAGCATGCAAAGAAAGTAGTAGCAACAAGCAAGTTTGATCATGTGTTGATCAAAAAGAAAGAAAAAAAACAGCAGAAAGCAAGAATCCAGCAAGTAGCAAGAAAGAGATACAGGCAAGTAGCAAGAAAGAAGGAAACAAGAAAGCATTAGCAAGAGGCAGAAGAGAAAGAAGCAAGTTGGAGATTGAAGACCGATGCCGGAGGAAAAGACCGAACCGAAGACCCGGCAAGAAGTAGACCGGTGGTTGCAAAGTCAGAAAGAAAGAAAGAAAGAAATAAAGAAAGAAAGAAAGAAAGAAGACCGAAGATCAGCAAAAGACGGGGCAGCATCTAGACTGAAGATCGAAAGAGACAACCGTGACTGGAGGGTTGTCTAGACCGAAACCTCAAGAGACCAAGACCGTGACCGAGAAAGAGACCGCTTTCGTGAGTATGATTTTAGGAGCCGAGACCGTCATAGACATCAAGATTAGGGGGGTGAATGTTGGTGTTAATCTTGACGGGTCGAGTCACAGGTACGGGTCAGCATGTGGAGCGGGTCAGTATTATTTCCGGTACGATTTATTGTTCCATGTAAAGGTTGCATGAGTTGAACAATTCAAGTCACAATTCCATAAATAAAGGAGATAGGCCACGACTTAGCTTGTATGTGTTTGTTTGCTGGTGCATGTATACGTAGTCCATGTTTCCCATATTTTATTCCTTACTTCTAGGACTAGTGGTAGAGTTCTTTATTTATTTAAACCCATGTATTGCATTTGAAGAAGGAAGATAGAAGAATTAAAATGTAGTTCTTTGTGGGATTCCTTCCACGAGCAGACTGCCTGTTTTTCTTCTGTTTATTTTTGTTTCTTCATGAGTTTATGTGTGTTTAGTTCTTTGATATCCAACACTTGGTATCAGAGCTATAGGTTCATATCATTTTAGAGCAAGCAGCAGGTGATGAACTAAAGAAAAGCAAGAAAACACAGCAGGTAGCATGCAAAGAAAGTAGTAGCAACAAGCAAGTTTGATCATGTGTTGATCAAAAAGAAAGAAAGAAAAACAGCAGAAAGCAAGAATCCAGCAAGTAGCAAGCAAGAGATACAGGCAAGTAGCAAGAAAGAAGGAAACAAGAAAGCATTAGCAAGAGGCAGAAGAGAAAGAAGCTAGTTGGAGATTGAAGACCGATGCCGGAGGAAAAGACCGAACCGAAGACCCGGCAAGAAGTAGACCGGTGGCTGGAAAGTCAGAAAGAAAGAAAGAAAGAAAGAAATAAAGAAAGAAAGAATGAAAGAAAGAAGACCGAAGATCTGCAAAAGACCGGGCAGCATCTAGACCGAAGATCGAAAGAGACAACCGTAACTGGAGGGATGTCTAGACCGAAACCTCAAGAGACCAAGACCGTGACCGAGAAAGAGACCACTTTCGTGAGTATGATTTTAGGAGCCGAGACCGTCATAGACATCAAGATTAGGGGGTGAATGTCGGTGTTAATCTTGATGGGTCGAGTCACAGGTACGGGTCAGCATGTGGAGCGGGTTAGTATTATTTACGGTACGATTTATTGTTCCATGTAAAGGTTGCATGAGTTGAACAATTCAAGTCACAATTCCATAAATAAAGGAGATAGGCCACGACTTAGCTTGTATGTGCTTGTTTGCTGGTTCATGTATACGTAGTCCATGTTTCCCATATTTTATTCCTTACTTCTAGGACTAGTGGTAGAGTTCTTTATTTATTTAAACCCATGTATTGCATTTGAAGAAGGAAGAGAGAAGAATTAAAATGTAGTTCTTTGTGGGTTTCCTTCCACGAGCAGACTGCCTATTATTCTTCTGTTTATTTTTGTTTCTTCATTAGTGTGTGGGTGTTTCGTTCTTTGATATCCAACACTTGGTATCAGAGCTATAGGTTCATATCATTTTAGAGCAAGCAGCAGGTGATGAACTAAAGTAAAAAGCAAGAAAACACAGCAGGTAGCATGCAAAGAAAGTAGTAGCAACAAGCAAGTTTGATCATGTGTTGATCAAAAAGAAAGAAAAAAAACAGCAGAAAGCAAGAATCCAGCAAGTAGCAAGAAAGAGATACAGGCAAGTAGCAAGAAAGAAGGAAACAAGAAAGCATTAGCAAGAGGCAGAAGAGAAAGAAGCAAGTTGGAGATTGAAGACCGATGCCGGAGGAAAAGACCGAACCGAAGACCCGGCAAGAAGTAGACCGGTGGCTGCAAAGTCAGAAAGAAAGAAAGAAAGAAATAAAGAAAGAAAGAAAGAAAGAAGACCGAAGATCTTCAAAAGACGGGGCAGCATCTAGACCGAAGATCGAAAGAGACAACCGTGACTGGAGGGTTGTCTAGACCGAAACCTCAAGAGACCAAGACCGTGACCGAGAAAGAGACCGCTTTCGTGAGTATGATTTTAGGAGCCGAGACCGTCATAGACATCAAGATTAGGGGGGTGAATGTTGGTGTTAATCTTGACGGGTCGAGTCACAGGTACGGGTCAGCATGTGGAGCGGGTCAGTATTATTTCCGGTACGATTTATTGTTCCATGTAAAGGTTGCATGAGTTGAACAATTCAAGTCACAATTCCATAAATAAAGGAGATAGGCCACGACTTAGCTTGTATGTGTTTGTTTGCTGGTGCATGTATACGTAGTCCATGTTTCCCATATTTTATTCCTTACTTCTAGGACTAGTGGTAGAGTTCTTTATTTATTTAAACCCATGTATTGCATTTGAAGAAGGAAGATAGAAGAATTAAAATGTAGTTCTTTGTGGGATTCCTTCCACGAGCAGACTGCCTGTTTTTCTTCTGTTTATTTTTGTTTCTTCATGAGTTTATGTGTGTTTAGTTCTTTGATATCCAACACTTGGTATCAGAGCTATAGGTTCATATCATTTTAGAGCAAGCAGCAGGTGATGAACTAAAGAAAAGCAAGAAAACACAGCAGGTAGCATGCAAAGAAAGTAGTAGCAACAAGCAAGTTTGATCATGTGTTGATCAAAAAGAAAGAAAGAAAAACAGCAGAAAGCAAGAATCCAGCAAGTAGCAAGCAAGAGATACAGGCAAGTAGCAGGAAAGAAGGAAACAAGAAAGCATTAGCAAGAGGCAGAAGAGAAAGAAGCTAGTTGGAGATTGAAGACCGATGCCGGAGGAAAAGACCGAACCGAAGACCCGGCAAGAAGTAGACCGGTGGCTGGAAAGTCAGAAAGAAAGAAAGAAAGAAAGAAATAAAGAAAGAAAGAATGAAAGAAAGAAGACCGAAGATCTGCAAAAGACCGGGCAGCATCTAGACCGAAGATCGAAAGAGACAACCGTAACTGGAGGGATGTCTAGACCGAAACCTCAAGAGACCAAGACCGTGACCGAGAAAGAGACCACTTTCGTGAGTATGATTTTAGGAGCCGAGACCGTCATAGACATCAAGATTAGGGGGTGAATGTCGGTGTTAATCTTGATGGGTCGAGTCACAGGTACGGGTCAGCATGTGGAGCGGGTTAGTATTATTTACGGTACGATTTATTGTTCCATGTAAAGGTTGCATGAGTTGAACAATTCAAGTCACAATTCCATAAATAAAGGAGATAGGCCACGACTTAGCTTGTATGTGCTTGTTTGCTGGTTCATGTATACGTAGTCCATGTTTCCCATATTTTATTCCTTACTTCTAGGACTAGTGGTAGAGTTCTTTATTTATTTAAACCCATGTATTGCATTTGAAGAAGGAAGAGAGAAGAATTAAAATGTAGTTCTTTGTGGGTTTCCTTCCACGAGCAGACTGCCTATTATTCTTCTGTTTATTTTTGTTTCTTCATTAGTGTGTGGGTGTTTCGTTCTTTGATATCCAACACTTGGTATCAGAGCTATAGGTTCATATCATTTTAGAGCAAGCAGCAGGTGATGAACTAAAGTAAAACGCAAGAAAACACAGCAGGTAGCATGCAAAGAAAGTAGTAGCAACAAGCAAGTTTGATCATGTGTTGATCAAAAAGAAAGAAAAAAAACAGCAGAAAGCAAGAATCCAGCAAGTAGCAAGAAAGAGATACAGGCAAGTAGCAAGAAAGAAGGAAACAAGAAAGCATTAGCAAGAGGCAGAAGAGAAAGAAGCAAGTTGGAGATTGAAGACCGATGCCGGAGGAAAAGACCGAACCGAAGACCCGGCAAGAAGTAGACCGGTGGCTGCAAAGTCAGAAAGAAAGAAAGAAAGAAATAAAGAAAGAAAGAAAGAAAGAAGACCGAAGATCTGCAAAAGACGGGGCAGCATCTAGACCGAAGATCGAAAGAGACAACCGTGACTGGAGGGTTGTCTAGACCGAAACCTCAAGAGACCAAGACCGTGACCGAGAAAGAGACCGCTTTCGTGAGTATGATTTTAGGAGCCGAGACCGTCATAGACATCAAGATTAGGGGGGTGAATGTTGGTGTTAATCTTGATGGGTCGAGTCACAGGTACGGGTCAGCATGTGGAGCGGGTCAGTATTATTTCCGGTACGATTTATTGTTCCATGTAAAGGTTGCATGAGTTGAACAATTCAAGTCACAATTCCATAAATAAAGGAGATAGGCCACGACTTAGCTTGTATGTGTTTGTTTGCTGGTGCATGTATACGTAGTCCATGTTTCCCATATTTTATTCCTTACTTCTAGGACTAGTGGTAGAGTTCTTTATTTATTTAAACCCATGTATTGCATTTGAAGAAGGAAGATAGAAGAATTAAAATGTAGTTCTTTGTGGGATTCCTTCCACGAGCAGACTGCCTGTTTTTCTTCTGTTTATTTTTGTTTCTTCATGAGTTTATGTGTGTTTAGTTCTTTGATATCCAACACTTGGTATCAGAGCTATAGGTTCATATCATTTTAGAGCAAGTAGCAGGTGATGAACTAAAGAAAAGCAAGAAAACACAGCAGGTAGCATGCAAAGAAAGTAGTAGCAACAAGCAAGTTTGATCATGTGTTGATCAAAAAGAAAGAAAGAAAAACAGCAGAAAGCAAGTATCCAGCAAGTAGCAAGCAAGAGATACAGGCAAGTAGCAAGAAAGAAGGAAACAAGAAAGCATTAGCAAGAGGCAGAAGAGAAAGAAGCTAGTTGGAGATTGAAGACCGATGCCGGAGGAAAAGACCGAACCGAAGACCCGGCAAGAAGTAGACCGGTGGCTGCAAAGTCAGAAAGAAAGAAAGAAAGAAATAAAGAAAGAAAGAAAGAAAGAAGACCGAAGATCTGCAAAAGACGGGGCAGCATCTAGACCGAAGATCGAAAGAGACAACCGTGACTGGAGGGTTGTCTAGACCGAAACCTCAAGAAACCAAGACCGTGACCGAGAAAGAGACCGCTTTCGTGAGTATGATTTTAGGAGCCGAGACCGTCATAGACATCAAGATTAGGGGGGTGAATGTTGGTTTAATCTTGATGGGTCGAGTCACAGGTACGGGTCAGCATGTGGAGCGGGTCAGTATTATTTCCGGTACGATTTATTGTTCCATGTAAAGGTTGCATGAGTTGAACAATTCAAGTAACAATTCCATAAATAAAGGAGATAGGCCACGACTTAGCTTGTATGTGTTTGTTTGCTGGTGCATGTACACGTAGTCCATGTTTCCCATATTTTATTCCTTACTTCTAGGACTAGTGGTAGAGTTCTTTATTTATTTAAACCCATGTATTGCATTTGAAGAAGGAAGTGAGAAGAATTAAAATGTAGTTCTTTGTGGGTTTCCTTCCACGAGCAGACTGCCTATTTTTCTTCTGTTTATTTTTGTTTCTTCATGAGTTTGTATGTGTTTAGTTCTTTGATATCCAATACTTGGTATCAGAGCTATAGGTTCATATCATTTTTGAGCAAGCAGCAGGTGATGAACTAAAGTAAAAGGCAAGAAAACACAGCAACTAGCATGCAAAGAAAGTAGTAGCAACAAGCAAGTTTGATCATGTGTTGATCAAAAAGAAAGAAAAAAAACAGCAGAAAGCAAGAATCCAGCAAGTAATGAGAAAGAAGGAAACAAGAAAGCATATGGAAGACGCAGAAGAGAAAGAAGCAAGTTGGAGATTGAAGACCGATGCCGGAGGAAAAGACCGAACCGAAGACCCGACAAGAAGTAGACCGGTGGCTTGAAAGTCAGAAAGAAAGAAAGAAGACCGAAGATCTGCAAAAGACCGGGCAGCATCTAGACCGAAGATCGAAAGAGACAACCGTGACTGGAGGGTTGTCTAGACCGAAACCTCAAGAGACCAAGACCGTGACCGAGAAAGAGACCCCTTTTGTGAGTATGATTTTAGGAGCCGAGACCGTCATAGACATCAAGATTAGGGGGGTGAATGTTGGTGTTAATCTTGATGGGTCGAGTCACAGGTACGGGTCAGCATGTGGAGCGGGTCAGTATTATTTCCGGTACGATTTATTGTTCCATGTAAAGGTTGCATGAGTTGAACAATTCAAGTCAAAATTCCATAAATAAAGGAGATAGGCCACGACTTAGCTTGTATGTGTTTGTTTGCTGGTGCATGTATACGTAGTCCATGTTTCCCATATTTTATTCCTTACTTCTAGGACTAGTGGTAGAGTTCTTTATTTATTTAAACCCATGTATTGCATTTGAAGAAGGAAGTGAGAAGAATTAAAATGTAGTTCTTTGTGGGTTTCCTTCCACGAGCAGACTGCCTATTTTTCTTCTATTTATTTTTGTTTCTTCATGAGTTTGTGTGTGTTTAGTTCTTTGATATCCAACACTTGGTATCAGAGCTATAGGTTCATATCATTTTAGAGCAAGCAGCAGGTGATGAACTAAAGTAAAAAGCAAGAAAACACAGCAGGTAGCATGCAAAGAAAGTAGTAGCAACAAGCAAGTTTGATCATGTGTTGATCAAAAAGAAAGAAAAAAAACAGCAGAAAGCAAGAATCCAGCAAGTAGCAAGAAAGAAGGAAACAAAAAAGCATTAGGAAGACGCAGAAGAGAAAGAAGCAAGTTGGAGATTGAAGACCGATGCCGGAGGAAAAGACCGAACCGAAGACCCGGCAAGAAATAGACCGGTGGCTTGAAAGTCAGAAAGAAAGAAAGAAGACCGAAGATCTGCAAAAGGCCGAGCAGCATCTAGACCGAAGATCGAAAGAGACAACCGTGACCGGAGGGTTGTCTAGACCGAAATCTCAAGAGACCAAGACCGTGACCGAGAAAGAGACCGCTTTCGTGAGTATGATTTTAGGAGCCGAAACCGTCATAGACATCAAGATTAGGGGGGTGAATGTTGGTGTGAATCTTGATGGGTCGAGTCACAGGTACGGGTCAGCATGTGGAGCGGGTCAGTATTATTTCCGGTACGGTTTATTGTTCCATGTAAAGGTTGCATGAGTTGAACAATTCAAGTCACAATTCCATAAATAAAGGAGATAGGCCACGACTTAGCTTGTATGTGTTTGTTTGCTGGTGCATGTATACGTAGTCCATGTTTCCCATATTTTATTCCTTACTTGTAGGACTAGTGGTAGAGTTCTTTATTTGTTTAAACCCATGTATTGCATTTGAAGAAGGAAGAGAGAAGAATTAAAATGTAGTTCTTTGTAGGTTTCCTTCCACGAGCAGACTGCCTATTTTTCTTCTGTTTATTTTTGTTTCTTCATGAGTGTGTGTGTTTAGTTCTTTGATATCAAACACAATTTGCATAAGTCCATCCTAGGATATATATATATATATAGATATATTATATATAGTTATCATTCAAGCCCACTAGCTTTACAAATTAAGTCCTCTACAACAAATTTAACTGATGCACAGTAAGAAATTGATATACAAATTTGAAATCCAGTAAGAAATAGAATCGAGAGGGCGAATTAAAGCAAGAATTGAAAATCACATTAATAAAAACATGAAAGTAAAATAAGATAATTAAAAACAATAAAATAAAAATATGTCGGCTGCGCACATTTGATGAAATGGGCTTATAACACCATTACCCATGGGGATTAAATCTATCCACAACATGAATTCAATTCATGATTCATCCACCGTCAAACGAAAAATTCATCAAAAAATTGGCCGTTGCGTTTCAGATATATTCGACGGCATAAACAATGATAAGCGGCGGTTACTTTCAGTTCAAGTGAATTTGAATTTTTTGAAAGTAGAATTAGTAGATAGTGGCGATAATTATGGAAGGAAGAGTGAGAAATTTATAACTTTCCTATATTACCCTTAAACTATATTTGTCACATGTCAATACCAGATTTCTTCTTACCATTTTTATCATAAATCCATTTTTATTTGAACCTGATTATATATATATATATATATATATATATATATATATATATATATGTATATATATAACCAACTCTAAAGTCCATAATTCACGAATTTGCCTCTTTAATAAATCACAAAAAAATACATAGTATCAAAATAATTACATCTCGTGTTCGGGTATTCCACCAGAAGTCAGTATTATGAGAAGTATATATGGTAGGGTTGACAGTGAGTGCAAAGTAGATGTGTGATTTGCACAAGAACTCGATGATCTTGTGGAATCCGGTTGATTCCTTAACTATTCGAAGCATAGCCAACATATTGTGTTGATCATAGTATGCTAAACCAACATCCGATTGTGAGTAGATGAAGAACTAAAAGCCATTTGCAAGAATTTTGTGTTTTGATAAACGAAGTGGGATTTAGGAAGTTAGGGTTTTGAGAAAATCAAGAAGACAGTTATAAGCAAAGATAATTCAAGAACTATGGTGTAACATATGTTCGCGTAGTTTTGAAATCAAAACCCAAAATTTCTTTTATACCCTAACATTTTGCATGAAAATCAATTTTAACGGCATTAAACATTTTGCAGTACCAACGGAAATAAGTAGTACTAAGTACTGAGAGCAATATTAACAAAGTTAAACATTATAAATAGAACTAGCAGTATTAACCAGTCTAACAATATTAAGATGCTAGAAACTATTAATAAAGCTAACAATATTAATATTTAAAACTGAGATAGTTCTACTAACAGTACAAAGTGTTGAGTAGTATTAACATATGTATCATCATTTTCTCAAACTAAAACAATCAAACACATATTAGTAAAACCTGTACTAATATGATCAAGCAACACACAATATACTTGAAGCATTACAAAAAAAACATTGAAAAAAACATGCACACTTACGTGCAATCAATGCCTCATTCTTTCTATCTAAACTTTTGAAGACATGCAATGTCTCCTGTCATGAGTTCAGACCACCTTAAACATACCAATTATTTTCTTTTTACCTACCAAGACTTGCTCTGCACATGAATTTAATCCCTTCTGGAACCCAAGCCATAGTGGTCTTGGGTTTTCCTTGAGCATCCACATAACTTATTTCTTTTAGCGCTTGTGATTTTCTAAGTTCATCACAATCTATTACATCATGACTTGAGTATTTTGAAATATTTTTAGTGCTAATAGTATTGGCAGTACTAACAGTGCAATCAGTGCTAATATTAATCTCAATAATAAATGCCCTGTTAGTATTAACAATGTCATCATGTTTTCATCTTTGGTTCTTCATGGGTGCTTGTAGAAGAACTAGCTTAAGATTTTAAACTAGTTACATTTGTGCTTACCCATACTTTCTTTTCATACTTGATTGATTCTTGAAAAACTCTTGATTTTTCTTTGAACATTTGTTGTTTATCCCTCGCAGTATTAACAAGACTGAAAGTTTTGCCCATTTCTTGAGAATTGCACCATTGTTTTTTCATTCTGAATTTATTTCTTTTATATATTGGATTAAAGAAACATGATTTTTCAAAGTGATTTGTTTTTCCACATATGAAACATGGATTTGGTTTAAAACCTTTGAAATTTATGCCATAGTTTTGTGTCATCTTTTGAATCCAATTTCTTTGATTTGCTCTAACAGTAGCATTGTGATTTGTGCAGAAAGAATAATATTTATTCCTAACAATTGGTTAATGTTAGGGAAATAATCATTTCAGCCAATAATCAAACTTGATTATTGAAATATGCAAGATTTGGTGATTGTCAAAAACACACATTCTTTTAGACTGAAATTAAACATGTGTTGTTTAATTTCTGACTTATGGGGGTGGCTGAAAAAATTCTATGAAGTTTATCTTGAAAATTCGAGTATATCGTCGTGGCTATTGAAAAATCAAATGATTTGGCATCACTTTCTTTGGAGAATTTGTTAGGGATACTCCAACCCCATGAACTTCGAATGAGAAACTTTGATGATACATCTTCAATGGAGCAAGCCTTTCACTCTCGAGTTCATTTAAACGAAAGTCCTAGTAGAAAAAAAGCAACCAAGGCCACTATGTGAGATCCAATGTTATTACTGTCACAAGTATGGGCATACATTGAAGCATTGCAAGAAAAAACAAGATGAGAATGATAATGCAAAGTTTATGAAAGAGAATGAGTCTGATGAAGGTGAAACAATGTTTATGACTATACCTTTGGAGTAGTGATTCGTACACAACAGAAATTGTACATACACAACAACTTCTGCATTAATGACTTGTACCATGTGCTGTAATATGCGTGTACCTGTTGTGTATGGACAGTTTTTGTTGTGTACGAATCACCTCCCATAACTTTGTTAAGAATGATATTTGGAAAGAATTGATTGCAAATGATGACTTGATGTGGCTGTTGACAAAGCAATTGATGAAAAATGGATTGACGTGTAAGGTTGATTGATTGTATGTGTGACTTAGCTTAAGGGGGTGTATTGAATTATACAAGCGAAGTCCCTGATATATGTATATATAACGAGTAGCGTTTATATATTTAGATAAGTTATCATGTGGCAGTTGTAGTTAGTCACCAACCGTCGTTGGTTAGATAGAAACTGCTGTTCTCAGGGGCGGAGGCATGTTATATTGAGAGGGTTCCATTGAACCCACTAAAGAATTTTTTTTTATACAATTGTAATGCAATTTTAACATAATTTAGGTAAAATTTTGGTTATGAACCCAGTAATTTTGTTTACAAATGTTATTAATCTTATCTTTGAACCCACCGAAGAAATTTCTAACTCCGCCCCTGGCTGTTCTCATAGTGTATATATATGTTTATGGTATGAACATAAATTGTGTGATATATTTATTGTTTCCAAGTTAATAAAGTCAAAAGTTAGTGCAGAATTGTATATGGCCGAATAATAGTTTATTCCTTCAGATTATGGCAGACTTATCCAAACATCCGTGGTATTTTTTATTTAAACTAACATACGGTGGCCTTTAGATCGATCAAGGAGACCTCAAGGCCCAAGTCAACTTAATTAATTAGCTGCCGGCCACTCAAACACTCTTTGTTTCTTCAGCCAATCAAGTCACGAGACATGATTGACTTTGTATTTATATTTACGTAACACAAGAAGCAGCAAAAATACCCAACATATATACTTGAATCATCTCATATTTTTATTCACATGGTTATCCTGAATGAGTTAGAAACGTATGATGTTTTCTTAAGTTTCAGAGGAACAGACACTCGTAACAGTTTTACTGATCATCTTTACAAGGCTTTGTTGGAAGGAGACATCACTACGTTTCTTGATGAGCAAGAGGTTGAAACCGGGGAAGAACTAAAACCAGAGCTTGCAAAAGCTATAAAAAGCTCTCGTGCTTCAATAGTTGTGTTGTCTGCAAACTACGCGTCTTCAACATGGTGTCTAGACGAGCTAGTGATGATCCTTGAGCAACGTAAGACCTCCAATCATTTTGTTCTTCCCGTTTTTTACCATGTATTGCCGACCCATGTGAGAAAGCAAAAAGGCAGCTTTGGAGATGCCTTATTTGAACACAAAAGGAGGTTGGAGAAAGAGAAGGATGAGGAAAAGAGAAGTCATGGCTATCGTAAGCTGGAGTTATGGGCGGAAGCACTTACACAAGTCGCTGACTTGAAAGGAAAGCATGCAAATGGCAGGTAAACCTTTAATTAATTACCCATCATGTCATCGAACAAAGTCAAAAATGCAAAATAGAACCAAAATCAAGAACACTAAGTTCAAAATCAAGAAAAAAACAAATTAAGAACACAAGATGAATAGAAAATTAAGAAAAGAACAAATTTAGGTCGTAGATCTAAACAAAACAGAAACTATCCAAGATCCTCTTAATATGTTTTCTTGCAGACCTTGAACAGATCGGACACTGTTTATCCCGAAATCATCCATCTGATCATTAGGTAAGGGTTCGATTTCTTGAAATCGTACACCAAAATGAACAAAAACCCATTCTGGAACCAAAACCCCAAAATCACTTGCAGTCGAATATCGAATCAACCATCGATCTACAAGAAGCATTTACCAAAGTCAACAGATTTGGAAACAGAAGAATCTTTAACCCTAGATCCGTATTTGGAAATTGAAGACAGCGAAGTATCGTATATAAGAATCGAAGAAATAGAAGCAAACATAAGTACACAACGAAAAAAATCAAACAAGAATCGTACCTAGAAATCAAAGCACATATTGTAGACCTCATTACCTCATCGAAATTTTATCAAGGGGATATTTGTTTTAGCTTGTCAAGAATTTATTTTTTTATGGGCTTTTTGTATAACCATAAAAGGTTTTTTTTTAATTTTTTTAGTAGTTTAACTATTTGATTTCTATTTATATCATTAAATTTTGTTAGTTTTATGGATTTACCCGTTTGTTTACATGACACTTGTTTAGAAGGTAAACTACATATTTTCTTTTTATTTAATATTTTTTTAATTCATGTTCTTCTTAAATTCGAACATGAAGAACACAAGAAGATGAAAAGATCTAGTTCTACATAATCCGGTTCTAGTCCTTTTTCATAAACGATTGGAAACATAATATGGTTAACGATTTGCACAGATCTAAAAAAACAAAACCAAATTCAAACATGACGAACATAAGAAGATGAATAATATAATATATTTTATAAATGATTTGCACAGATCTAATTCTAATCTTCATCTTCTACACACATACCATTTCGTAATCTTCATAAAAACAAGAAAACCTTGAACGTATACACTTGAACACAAATTAGATGTGCCCTTGAAATCAATTTATTTCTATAAAAAACAAAAAAGAACAAGAACCTTGAAATTAGAAATCGGAAATCGATATGCGTTTGTGCCATGACGGCGGCGGAAGCATACGACGTGCGACGGGTGTAAAAACGAACCCTTAAAGCAGTGTAACGGTGGTGGCGGTGGCGGTGGCGGTGGCGGTGGAGATGGCGGTCGTATCTTCATCTTCTTTTTAATTCATAATGCGGTGGCGACGATGGTTGTTCGCTGACGCGCAATCTCCATCTTCATGTCGACAATGGCGATGGTTAGCTTGAGTTGGGTGGCATCAGTTGTTTGGCGATAACCACTCCATGTTATAGTTAGGATTGTGTGATTGGTAGGAGATAACCACTCCCACTTACCACTCTAAAAATACATTACCATATAAAATGTTCTCCGAAAAATTAAAATAGCACATGCATTCCAACACATCCATGTTATAGTTCCAGGTTGCGACTTGGTCGTTATTCTTATTAAGTGATCATGCGAGATATTAATTATAAACCCAGTTTTGACCTCCTATTTAAGCGGTTTAAGTTCGCTCTGAACATACTAGCAAAGTTTTTATAGAGAAATATGAGAGAATAACCTTTTATTATGTATTAATAATTAATAATTAATAATAATAATAATTATTCTTTTAACAGCATGTTATTATGTATTAATTAATGCAGCAAAAGTGAAAAACAAAGGATTTTGTATTGTTTTAGACTTTGTTGGAAGTTGAACAACAACGCAAGCTGTAACCTCATTAACCCTATAAACCCAAAGATTATTAATGGCTCATGAGGGGTATTTTAGGAAAATTAAGCTAATGTAATAACTAATAATGACTCATCCATCCGGAAGTAATTCATGATTCGTAAATATATAAATAACAAAAGTACAACTATTAATCTTACTACTATATAATGCATATTAAGTAGTCCAAATAATTATGCATAATGTACAACCTTCAAGTTATTAAGGCTACTTTAATCTCCACCATTTTTTTATCTAAATTTATCTTATCCACTTAATATTTTTAATTATTTAAATCTCCTAATTTATTTTAACTTCTCTTACTACTATAGAATGCATTTATGTTTCTCTCAATTGTTAAGTCTACTTAAATTTAAGTAGTCCAAATAATTATACATAATGTACAATCTTCAAATTATTAAGGCTACTTTAATCTCCACCATTATTTATCTAAATTTATCTTATCCACTTAATATTTTGAATTATTTAAATCTCCTTATTTATTTTAAATTCTTACTTATTTAAAATATACTCTTTCACTAACACACTCTCTTACACAAACACAATTATCCACCCACGTCAACATAATTTTCACAATCTTATTGCATTCTCTCTTCTTACTTCATAAATATAAATCTTTTTCTAATTTTAATGTTTTTTAGAATTTATTTTTAAAATTTATAAAATAGTTGATACAAATATAAGAAAATTTGAAAAAGAGACATGTTGCTGAATTTTTTTTTGTGAAATATATTATTACAATTTTTGAAAACATGCTGCAAAACTGAAAATATTGTCGTCGCAGCATTGCGCGGGTACATTGCTAGTGAGTTATTAACGGTGTTACAGATAGTTCTCGCTTGAGCTTTTCAACTAAGAATGCAAAATATTTGTAAGAATAGGGGACTAAATCTATACCCTTTATCCTTGTTCATCTTTAACGGACACGATTCCTTATACCCATTAAATGGAGAGTAAATTTGTCCAATTTCTATTAGTAAATAAATGTCTTTTCTGATTTATAAGACTGGGCGCATCCATGGAGGAAGCCGATGGCTTTAGCTGATGTGGAGGGTTCAACCCCTCGGGAACACCATCGCCAACCCTTGCGTGGTGGTGGGTTGGGAACCCATCAGGTCCACAAACCCGATGGCTCTCTCTCTCCTTTTTTTTTCTTTTTTTAATATAAAAATATAAAGTGTTGTATTGGGTTGGATGTGGGGGTTGTAGGGTAAGAAAGGGTTGGAGGTGGAGAATGATGTGGATGCTGATGTGACGGTGTTTTTGATTAGGTAAGTTGGGTTGAATGCTAATGGTCTAAGACCATCGGTATGAGGTGGCTTCGGCTTGCCATGAAGTCCATTAGCTTCATCACCAAACACAAATATGCCCCCCACCCTATTGGACCCATCGGCTTGGAAATTCAGTCCCCACACCCGATCTACCTCCCCCCTCTCTCTCTCTCTATTCCTTTCTTCTCACTTCAATCTTTCTCTCTCTTATATATATATATATATATATATATATATATATATATACTAGCAATATACTCGCGCAATGCTGCGGCGGCAATGGTTTATGTTTTCTTATATGCCGTTTTTAAAAATGTAATGATATGTCATTCGCACGATTTAATGTCATGAAAATTTTTCCAGTAACATGTCCGTTTTTTTCAAATTTTTTATATTTGTATCAACTATTTTTTTTTCATAAACTATTTTCTTTTTTTAAATAAATTTTTAAACATATAATCAAACAACTTTTTTTTTAATTTAGAAAGTTTTTTTTTTTTTTCATTTTTTTCATAAACCATTTTTTTATAAACATATAATAACTTTTTTCTTAATTTAGGAAATATGTAATTATATAATAATGTTTATTGGTGAGTGTGTAAAGTAGGAGAGAGAGATTGAGGTTATTTTTTATTTATAATTTAGAAATTTTTTATTGGTGAGTGTGTAAAGTAGGAGAGAGATTAATATTATTTGAGGGGTATTATTGATAAGTGTGTAAAGTAGGAGAGAGATGGAGGTTATTTGAGGGGTATAAATAATGTTTATTGATGAGTGTGTAAAGTAGGAGAGATATGGAGGTTATTTTTTATTTGTAATTTAGAAAGTGTGTAATTATATAATAATGTTTATTGGTGAGTGTGTAAAGTAGGAGAGAGATGGAGGTTATTTGAGGGGTATAATAGTCTTTTTAAGTGACTGAAATTTTAAGAGATTAAGGAAAATGTGTAAATGTATTATATAGTAGTATAGATATATATAGGGAGCGATTCAAACGAAAACTATTTTTCGTACGAGAACAATTTATAGCCAATCATTTATTATCCACTTCAAAACATCCTTATTAAAATCAAAAAGGTATTCTTGTCCATTTAAAAATATAGACTAAAACCTCTCCCCACAATCAACAGCACACCGTCCTATCATTTTCATTTGAGTATTTAAAGTTAGACATCTACCATTTTTATTCTAATATTCCCAGAAACCCAAAACCCAAAACCCAAAGCTTTTGCAATTGAGGAAACATAAACGAGCAGCACAAGACTCATTTGGTGTACAATAAGCAGACCACATTTTTTATTTTTTGGAAAAATTAATTTGTTTGTTCCAATTTAATCTCTTTTAGTCAATGTCCGTCTCACCGGCGACCATTGTCGGATTTGTCGCCGTCGTCATCAACAATTTAGCTACCAACAACAACTATCGTCGTCATCGATTTAGCCACCGAACACACCCATCGTAGCCTAATAACTTCACCGGAGCTCCAATTCCTTCTAGGGCTGTAAACGAACCGAACGTTCATGAACCGTTCGTGAAATTGTACGGCGGGAAGTTCGTTCGTGTTCGTTCGTTTAATAAATAAACGAACATGAACAAAAATTTTCGTTCGTTTAATTAAACGAACGAACACGAACAGAGCTCTCGTTCGTTCATTTATGTTCGTGAACGTTCAGTTATCCGTTCGTTTATGTTCGTTTATTTATTTACATAATATATATATATATATATATATATATATATATATATATATATATATATATATATATATATATATCTACCTATATTATAAAAAGACCATATACATTTATTATTTGACATGTGTCCCTTAAATAATAACAAACTATTCCCTTATTTTTCTCATTTTTTTACTTCTTTTCCATATCACACTAGCACATCATTTCTCATTTTTTTTACTTTTTTTAATTGTTTATTTTTGGACATATATAATGTGTATTCTTGATCACCTATGGAAGAAATATAGGGAGTTGAGATTGGGTTTTTGTGTTTTTGAGATTTGGTTGAAGAGAAATGGGGTTAATTCGGGATTTTAGATTTAGGGTTTGGAAAAGTGAAACCCAAATTGTCTTCTTTGTAAACAATTAGATGAGACTTGGGAGATTTAATGTGTGTGTTTAATTTGTGTTAGCCTTCGGTTTCCCCAATCCGACCTTACCCCTCGCTTTTATTTATTTTTTTGGTTGTGTAAGAAAAAGTAATGAGAGGAAAAATATTCAGGTTGTTTAGGTTATGCTATACTTTGGTTTCGGGTAAGAGAGTGAGAAAAGGAAAAAAAATGTCGTGACACTGATGAGACATTTAGATAAGAGAAAGGAGATATATGTATTACTCATGGTCTTATAGTTGGTACAACATTAACATGAACTTGAATAGGAATACGCGTGTAGTCAATTTATAAAAACATTTTCTTTTTTCTTAATTTTGCTAAGTTTTCATTTATTTTTGTTTTTTTTGGTTAAGGAATAGTATTTGACAGAAACAACATATCTTATAAATTTATATAAACCTATTGCTATTTTTGCTAAGTTTTTTTATTTCAGTAATAGTTTAATTTGTTGACATTTAATTTAACTACATGTTAATTTATTATTTAAGTCTTATTATGAAGATATTGACTTATTTAAAATCTAAGTTCCTACATGTTTGCAACAAAAGAAAAAGCTTGTGGTATATCACATGAAGAATTTATTCGTATATTTACATAAAAGCTAAAAAGGTTATGGTATAGACCAGTTGTTATATAAAGTGTTGTATCATTTCCAATTTGCTTATCACTTCACTTAGAGTCTCAGTTTGTTCATTTATGTTTGTATAACATTTAAACAAACGAACACGAACATCCTCATTTCTTAAACGACCGAACACGAACATAAATTCTCGTTCGGTTAAGATCTAAAGAACGAACATGAACACGCTTCGTTTGTGTTCGTTCAGTTCATTTACAGGCCTAATTTCTTTTTCTACTAGTTTCGGTGGGTGACCTTCACCGGCGACCGCCACCGGCAACACTTTATAACTTTAATCGTCATCTTTCTCAACATCGATGATAACACTAGTGACTCCATTTTGAATCATTGTAAACCCATCCCTTCATCTTGAGGTGCTTCATTTAAACCCATTTCTTCATCTCAATGAGCTCGATTTGGATTCCAAACTACAATTCGTGATTTCAATAAATTTGGTGTTGGTGCTAGTTGCGGCGACAGATGGTAAATCTGAACATTCGATGACCGCCGACTATCCCACCTCCGGGTGTATCCGTTTAACTATCGCCCCTTCCCTTCCGGCGTGATTTTTCAATCCTTTCATGTGAAAGGATTAGTGCTTTCAATTTTGCTCTATTTATGTCCTTTCTTTGCATCTTTTTCAATACAGTTAAGGGTATTTAAAATTGACTTTAAGAATTTTGTGATTTAATTAAATTGATGGAGTATACAAGATTACAAGGTGGGTTTATTTTTTATTTTTCATTGTTATTTGATGAATGAAGTTTTATTTGTTATTTTTTACCTTTGGCTATCAAGTAATCAGTTCATTTCATAATGATTATCTAAATCTATCTATGTGTTTGTTAGTGACTAATTATAAAACATAAAGTTTTATATGATTCCTTATGCATTTTGTATATGCACACTTGCATAATTTGTACATTTGTATATCTATATTTGTGATGTGAAAAATTAGGTGAATAGATTTTTCTATAAAACCCACTTTAGAAAAAAATATTTACACATGTGCAAAACCTTTTGCACAGGTGCAAAAATATCTGCATTTGTGCAAATATTTGCATATTTGCAGATGTGTAAAAATATTTGCACAGGTGCAAAAATATTTGCACTTGTGCAAATATCGAGCTGCTTGAAAAAAAACCCCAGCAAACACATAATTTTAAAAAAATATATATATAGCAAGATCGGTCTCAAATTAAAGAGCATAATTTTCTCGTTAATTTGGTATAATTTTCGTAATCTAACACATTTCCGTTTCATCGATATATTAGTTTAAAAATATGGGGGTAATGAAAAAATGTTTAAATTACCCCTAATTAATTAAGGATAAGTTTGATTAAATTAAGATTATCCATTAACAACTCTTTAATCTCAACTCTCCATATCTTTGATTAATGGTTATAATTGGTTCTCGCAGTTCTCGTACGAAAAACGGTTCTCGTTTGAACCGTCATATATATATATATATATATATATATATATATATATATATATATATATATATATATATATATATATATATATATATATATATATATATATATATATATTAAAATAGTAAAAAAAAGGTAGGAAAAAGATTATGTTAGTTTGTGTTAGGCTATACTAGGTATTTGGGTAAGAAAAAGAAAGTGAAGAACAAAGTAATGTGGCACGGATGTAGTATTTAGGTAAGAAAGAGAAAAAGATCGAAGGGCCATACGGATGGCCTAAGATCTCTCTCTCATTTCTTTCATTCCACGCCTTCCTCACTTCTACAAACAGCTGCCATCCTACTTTATAATTTTGTGTTTGTAAATGGCGTTTATGATCTGCTCTATTGGGTTTATTAACTTAACATATTTGGTCCATTTCTTAATTGTGTGAGATTATTTCATACATGAACCAACATAGTTTCCCATATGAACAAATGTTATTTTACTATGGACCAATGTTGTTTCACATATAAACCAATGTTAACTAATGATGTTTCATATGTGAACATGTATAATTAACTTTAGTATGATTAGTTGTATGTAAAATTATTCTTTTGTTTGTTTAACGGATTAACTTCATATGTACATTTATATGAAAATTAATAAAAAAAACTCAGATAATAAGTTAAAAAATACTTATGAATATTTTACATAATATTTCACATGTTTATATTTAAATATATTAAACAAAATAACCTAGTTAAAAAAATTAAAATATATATCATATGTAGTGTCTTGTTAAAGAGGAAAAAATTATTACTACTATGTTATATTTTTTTATATTATTAATTTGTATTTTTAAATATATATTTAATTATTAAAATATATAGATGAAATTTTATTTAAAATGAAAAATAAAAGAAGAAAAAGGAAAGTGTGTTGTTCTGGAGAGAGGGGAAAGAAATACAGTGTCTCATATTTTGAAAATTCAAATTATCATTTAGGGAAAGGTTTATACGAGATGCTTTGTTTTTATAAGAAGTTCAAGAAGTATTCCGATTCATAGATTACCTTTTGATCTAATGATTCATAATAATCATAATTATTAATATTTTTAATTCAAAAGGGTAAATTAGTAGGTAAAATATTTTCTTTCTCCTATCTTATCTTCACCATTGTACCTTCCGTATTTCTTATATGTTATTGTTGCTAGTAAAGTGTTATTAAAACTTTAATTTGTATTAACTGAGTAATTAATGGTGGTCTAAGATTATGAGTTCACTGTAGAAAACATTTTGTGCTTAAAGATTAATTAATTAAATTCATTTAATCTTTTATGTTCATCACTGAACGAGTTACAAAATATGTCTGTTAACCAATCATTTACCGGTGAACGGTCTTAGTAAAAAGCAAGAGTTTACTGTTTAGTAGTAAAAATCTTTAAATTGTTTCTTGTTTATCAATGAACATTATACAAACCCATCAATAGATATTGCTAACGAAAATATTTATTATATTATTAACAAGATAAAAACTATTAAACTCACATAAAAGCAAAGAAGAACATAAACTTAAAATACTAAATAGTCTTGACGAATATATTGATTGTATTATGAACATATTGTTGCTGAAAAAAAACCAAAGCCATATCCTAATTTTAACGTAGCTCATGTCCTCCTTGTAAAAAAAGCATAATTAAGCCTGGATATAAGACCTAATTCAAACTTTCGAGGATCTTGGTTGGTCACGGCATTAAGCGCAGCTGTGTGAAATATAAGAATAACTAGAAAAAGAGGCAGAAGAGGGTAGGATATTTTGGAGTCGGTAAGGGTAGAATCGGTCACCAGATCCACGTTGATGGAGCAATGTGTCGACATCAAGGGTAGGATCGAGCAGCATTTACATTGACGGAAGGATTTTGAGCAACGATCATCATATTCTTGAGCTTTTCGACTAGAGAGGCGGTGGTGGCTCGTCGGCGATGTGAGGGAGATGTTGACAAATGGTGTGTGAAGATGACGTTACGACTAAGGGAGTCAACTCCCACAATCAGCCTGCTTCAGTCACCATGTTATCCCACCATAATCTCTTGCTTGAATCGTGGGTTTATATAAAGAAAATAGTGTTTTGATTTTTGAAATATGTATTGTTGCCTAGTAACAAGAGAGAGAGAGACGTAATGTGTATATTTAAAGGTCTATAATCATGGCCATTAATTAATCGAGTTTGTGGTCTATAATTCTTCTCGTATTTCTCGTAAAAATAAAGTTTTTCGCATGAACTAACCTCTTATCATTTAAATTATATATATATATATATATATATATATATATATATATATATATATATATATATGTGTGTGTGTGTGTGTGTGTGTGTGTATAGGCAAAAGTTCAAACGAGAACTGTTTTTCGTACGAGAACCGCGAGAACCAATCTAAGCCGTCCAATTCCCCCTCCAATGTCATTGCCCAACCATGAATTCATCACATGCACCCTGGCCCCTGCCACGCTTGATCCCCTCACGCTCCACATCCATGAGTTCCACTTTATCAAATCAATGGCTAAGATTAGTCAGTTGTGTGTGTGTGGACTTACATAGGTTTATAATTTGTTGTATCTTGATGATCTAGTTCGATCAATTTTCAGGGAGACCTTGCTTGTTGAAGAAATAATTAGGGAAATTAGTCGCAAAATCAATGTACAATTGCGGAATATAAATCCCTACCTAATTGGAATGGACACATCTATTATTACCATAAGTTCCTGGTTGCAAGGACCATCCTCACAAGCTAATGCTGAAGTTCTCACAATTTGGGGAATGGCTGGTATTGGAAAGACAACTTTGGCAAAATATATCTATTGGTTGCACCGCCATGAATTTGAAAGTGGCAGATTTGTCGAAGACATTGAAAGAAGATGTGCACAACAATCTAGTATAGTGCTACTTCACTTACAAAATCATCTACTTGTAGATATTCTAAAGAAAGCTATGATTGAGGAACATAATGTAGATGTGTGCACATCTAAAATTGAGAAAGCATTGGCTAAGAAACAAACACTCATTGTTCTTGATGGTGTTGACAACTTTGAGCAAGTAGACATTTTAATCGGAACAAAAGGTTTTCATCCGGGAAGCAAGATCATAATAACAACCAAAGATGGGTCAGTAACAGAGAAATGTGCATTGTTTCGTACAACCTTTCCTCCTAAGCATACAAAGCATGCACTTACTGGTTTAAGTGAGACTGAATCATTAAGGCTTTTTTGTTGGCATGCATTTGGAGGCTACGATCCAAAGAAAGGTTATGAACAAGAGGCAACAAGAGCTTCAAAGTATTGTGGAGGTCATCCTTTGGCTCTTAAAGTTTTGGGTAGCTCTTTAATAAATAAAGATGTCGCAACTTGGGATGATATATTTGAAATGTTACAAACAGGAGAATTTCATACTCATGTTCGCAAGGTCTTGCAAATCAGCTTTGATTCTTTGCCATCAAAAGATTGCCAAGAATTGTTTAAGCATATTGCATGTTTTTTTGTTAGATATGATAGAAAAGTGACCGAAGCAATATTGAAGGAATGTGGTTTTCACACATCATATGGCATCAATATGCTCATTGATAGATGTCTTCTCACAGTTGAAGGAGGAAAGTTGAAGATGCATCAATTGCTTCAAGAGATGGGGAGAGATTTAGTTCGTCAAGAATCCCCTCAAAACCCATGGGAGCGTAGTCGAGTATGGAATGATGAGGAGTCACTCAATTTGTTAAAACAAGACAAGGTAACATGACATACTCTTTATACGTATACATTATTTTGCTTCATTTATTATAATGATATATTTTATTCTTTATCTTCATTACTAGGGTACAACAAAAATTCAAGGTCTTTACCTTGACATGAGAGCATTGGAGAAACAACCATTAAGTGGATCAAATACTGTTATAGAGTATGAATCTCGTGTGAGCATGAATTTTGGAGTGTTTCCATCGAGTCAAGGAGTTCTTATTTCCCCATTTTCTCCTAAACAAACCATTGAGCTGAGAACAAATGTATTAAGAAAGATGGAGAATCTACATCTACTCCAACTAAATCATGTAAAATTAAAAGGATCGTACAAGAATTTTCCACAAGGTTTAAGAGGGTTGTGCATTCATGGATTCGAATTGAAATATATTCCTTTGGACTTACCAATGGAGAAATTGGTTGCTCTTGACATGTCTTACAGCAATCTGGAACAGCTTTGGAAGAAGCCAAAGGTATGCAATTCAAATATATTACTTCATTCTCCTTAGTCTATTAATGTATTTTTACGAATAGTCTTGATTGGTTGATCTCCATGCAACAGCTTCTTGGGTCATTGAAGTACCTAAATCTGAGTTATTCCAACCTTGTTACAGTTGGTGGCTTTGTTGGGCTACCTGTTCTTGAGAGGTTGATCCTTACAAGATGTGAGAGTTTGATTCATGTGTGTGAATCAATAGGTGGATGTGATAGACTTAATGTTCTTGATATGAGCTACTGCAATAAGCTTAAAAATCTTCCAGACTGCATTAGCAACTTAAAAAATGTTAGAACTCTATCATTAGACGGTTGCCTAGGTGCTCGTGAATTTAAAAATAAGAGGAAGTACAAGAATTTGTCGGAAGTTGTTTGCACAAAATCAGATGCCTCTTCCTCTGCCATTACATCATTCACTGCACCCAGAAGTTTAAAACCGTTGACTTCTTTGTCACATTCACTCTTAACCTTGTCGCTTAAAAACAATAAATTAACTAGCGAATCCTTTCCAAAGGACTTGAGTAGCATGGCATTGTTGGAGAGATTGTATTTAGATAACAATCCAATTGATTTCATGCCTGATTGTATGAAAAGCTTTAGTAAGCTTGAGGTACTCAGTTTTGCAGCATGTTGGATGTTGAAGTCAGTTTTGTGCCCTTCAAGTGCAATCAAACTTTTGCTTGTTAACGATTGTTCGTTACTTGAGAATATATCATTTCATAAAGCCATGTTAGCACCACCATTAGTTGAATATGAGGGTTCAGAGTCCTTGACTGAAGTTGAGGGTGTAATCAAAATCCAAGCTCTAGCACACATTGATAGCCACATCTTACATAGATTGGGGTGGACGGACTTACAATATTTAAAAGATCACGACTTGCAACTTTGGGATTCATACATATGGAGCCATGCTAAGGAACTTCCAATCCATGTACTCTCTCTCTCTCTCTCTCTCTCTCTCTCTCTCTCTGTGTGTCTACCTATTTTTTTTAAAACTTAATATGTATACGTAAAACTCATGCATACTGATCATGTATTGCAGACGTATTACGAATTTGGAATCTTCAGCACATGTTTTCCTGGGAAAGAGGTTCCAAAATGGTTAGCTCATAGACGCAATGGGTCATCAATATCGCTCAGCATACCATCATCATCATCAATGAAGAAAAGAATTGAAGGAATAAATATATGCTTTGTGCACACATTTTCAGGTACAGGGATGGTTAGCTCTCTAAGAACAAAAGTACATAATATAACAAAGAATCAAATGTGGATATATTATGGTTATATATTTGCTGTCCGAAAAGATGATGAAGATATAGTATGGTTAAGCCATTGGATGTTTAGTAACGATGAGATTGAAGATGGTGATGAAATCGGAGTTACCATAGTAGAGGAGGAGGAAGACGGTGGTGTGAATGTAAAAGAGTGTGGAATCAGTCTTGTATACAATGATAGAGACTTGGTAGATAATTCTTTGAATTATTACAAGGCATGGAAACATATCATTGGTGGAGATTTGTCGGCTTTTCAGTTGACTTCAGGAGATTACTTCCTATGCCATGATCGGTTTTTTCGTCATGCTGTTAGGTTTAAAGAACTCTTTAAACATAAGACAACCCAGAATTTAGTTGGATACATCCCCCAATATAAAGGTATAGTAATTTATTTAAATGTTAGTTTCCAATATTCTCACATATATAAACTAATTAATGAGTTTATTTGCTCCTTACAGATGAAAATGTGAATGAAGAAAAAATGCGGTTCAGGTACTTGATTTAATTTCTATAGGAACACTCATTTTGTTCAAAGGATACTATCACATCTCCCAACTGAGGCAAGTCTTTCTGTCAGATCGTGTATATATGTTCTTTCGGTTCTTACTACAAAGTGATCTATAGCTATTTGTGGTTGTTAGGCTGTCATTTCATCTATAAATGTAATGTGGTAAGTGGAATATTATTCTATGCCAAAATGTATGTAATAAAAGTGTTTGATTATTATATTGTAGGTTGTTGGAACTTGGAAGGGCATTAGAAAGAATATTCAAGTATTTAGTATTAAAGGGTTTAAATTGTTAGAAGGTGGTTTACATGATGCTCTGTAGGTGTTTTAAATGATGTGTTTGTGATAATTCAAAAACATGTTTTTCGGATTCTCATATATCACTTAGAAGAAGGCCTGTATATGGAGAAGAATGAGGGGACTAAAATGAGACTTGATGTAGAAGTGGTCCAGTTGTGTATATTGGATGTACAACATGCTTGATCTAATGAGAATCTACTTAGTTGTTGAAGCTTACATATATATGGGACATTCAGGTATCAGGGCATGATGGTTTTAGGGGATGGGCAAGTGCTGGCATTCAAATAATTAGTAATTGATCAGTATGGATTAACTGATGTAATTAGTGTAATCCTAACAAATTTACCTTTCAATTTCATATAGTCACTGAAATGTAAAGCTATCTATGGACGGGGTTGCTGTAGTTCTAGGAGGACGCAATATATATATTCAATAATGTCTGCTAATTTTTGGCATAAAAAGATTAGGCCATATAAGTGAAATGAAGAGCTTTATTAAACTCATAGAAAGGTCGTCGTGACTGTAACGGTTCTTTGAGTATCCATGATAAAATTGAAGACATATAAAGGCGAGTCTAGACTCCAAATTATTAACTAGCTGAAATCCCTACTGTAACTGTTTATGTTTTATTGGATGAAGAATAAAGTTAAGAAAAAGAATAGGTTGAGTTGGATGAGTTGGCTGACGAATCCAGCTTCAGTTGCAGACTTGTTGTAATATGTTGTAATTTGTCTGTTTACACCATGCAGAGTCTGTGGTAGTTTCATGCAGGAAAGCAACTAGAATAGGTGTCATGTTGTATAAATTGGTCCACAAAGTGCACTGTAATGGTTTGTCTCTATGACTCATAGAGATAAACCTTTTTCATTTATATATATGTTTGCTTTTCTAAAAAAAATAACGAGCCAAGGCGAGTCTAGATTATTCAACGAGTCGCGCTACTCAGGAGTTATTCATCTAAAGCCTCAAAATGATTCAAGTCTTAATGAGCTTGAGCCAAGCTTGAACATAGACTAATAAAGCACAAGTTAGTGTTCAGGTCTCAAAGAACAAGATTGTTTAACTCGCAGGCTCTAGAAGAACCGGAGGTAAATTATCTTCATAAAAAAGAGCAAAAAGGGCCGAATATATCTTTTTCTCGGCAAGATCGCCTGAAGCACCCACAACAGTCACACTAAGATTGGATTCGGTTTGTTTTAGTAACTCATTTTCTTTAGCTAAAGGCTTCTCAGCTGCACCTACTCGAAAAGCCAGCAGAAAATGATAACAGGAAATCAAGAACAAGCGTCTGAGCTGTTTGATAGAAGACAGAACCGATTCATTTATAACTTTGTTTGAACCAACTGTAAAGTCACAAAATCTCAAATTTATAACTAAGAAATTTCATATTATTATAAATTCCTTGAATAAGTGTTCTTAAAGTTTATTTACATATCTAGCATTGGTGTGCATAGATAAGATTGCCAAAAGGTTAATTCAATTTATTAAACAACAAAAATGGGTTAAAATAACATAGTTAATTAAGCAATACTGCCCCCACTGTCAAAAGTCAAAACCAGATGTTACATTTTGACATTCAGAAGATAAATTTTGACATGTAGGTTAGAAATTGACATGAATTTATTCAAATTGCAATTCAGCTACTAGGGTATGATGTAGATATTTGTATAATCATATTCAAATTTCTTAAATTACGCGAATTTGATAACAAGAAAGGGCAAACGCAGATCAATAACTTAAAGTGATTACAAATAGACGAATGCATTTATGATTTCTTTGACCTGTTTGAATCGAACATAGAAAGTTCACAGAATTGAATGACCAAGTAGTTATGTAAATTTGGGAACATACCATTATGCAAAGAAACCGCATATAAAGGATACCCATTCGAGGATTTGAGTTCAAACTGGTTTTAGCGATTGACTCTCGACTCAAATTTGAAAATCCATCTGGAGGGAGATGATTTTCTTGAAAATTTGAAGAATTTTGCAGAAGAAATGTTTTTGAATCAGTGAAGATTGAAGAAGGTGAGAAGGTGGTGGAAGATGAAGAACAGGGGCTGATTTGTCTTGCCATGCAATTGCAAGATCATCCGAATCTGATTCAAACAAGAATGATGTGTAATCAGAGGGGTCTAGGATTAATTAGTAACAGGTTAGAAAAAAAATTATTATACGATATAAATCCTTTATTTAGTAAAGATATATTAAAATTTACGTGCATTTATTATAATTAGCATTATTCGTGCGATGCAATGGTGACAAATATTTTTTCTCCCCAACCTTTTCGTTTTTAAAACAAGAATGATGTGTATCTTGTCTAAAATATAATGAGTCAATAAAATTTCACATTGATGATAAAAAATACTTATTTTTTATCAACTACAAATAGATACAAAATGACTAACATACTCATTATTTAATTATTTGGTAATACTGAAGCATCTAAGATCAGGCCCGGCCCAAGCTAATCTGCAGGCTAGGCTTAGGCCCAGGGTATCAAAAGTAAGAGGGACATCATCTTATATGGGTCATATGTTATAGAGTAGGTGTTGTGTTCCAGCCTCCATTCTAGACTCCAACAGCTACACTAACTCTTCCTTTGTTGAAGAAAATGTTCATTGTCCAAAGAAAATGTTCACCTTCCCATGTAAAATCATTTAATGGTATGGTGGTTGGCTTGTGTATAGATAGGAGTTCTATTAGTTGTAGTAAACACCAAGAAAAAGTGTATAACTCTTAGAGTTAGAGTTGAGAGAAAAAAAGGGTCGGTTGTTTGTAGTAGTTGAGTGTGAGAGTTGCTCCTCCTATTGTAATTCTATTCCCGTCATTAATAGAAGATTTTTACGATCCCAATAAGTGGTATCAAAGTCTCGTTGGAAACTTTTTCGGTATCGGTCCGTTTTTTAGTCTGAAATTTTTTGTCTCAAAAATGTATTCTGAAAGTACCATCAGAAAGTTCTCGTTCTCACGATTCCGGCGATATACTTTTTGTAAAATTTCGACCATTGGAAGGCCCTCAAAAACTTAGTCAAAGTGGTATCTCTCTCCTTTGACCGGCCGCCAGAAACCTGCTGTCTCGCCGGAAAACGCGACCCAGTCAGTGCCACGTCAGCTCCAAGTCATCACCACGTCAGTGCCCAGTCATCATCTAGTTAGTCACGTCATCATCCGGTCAGTGTTCAGTCAGCGCCACATGGGTGCCACGTCATCACCAGCAAGCTAAGTTTCTAAAACTTGTAGTTTGGTCTTTGAAGTTTCAAAAATTACATTTCGCTCCCTGAACTTTCAAATACATTTTTAACCCCTATACTTTCATACAAAAATAGGTTACTACCTTACCATTTTCAGTCGTTCCAGATCCAACTGTGAACTCCATTTTCCTTAATTCTTCATTGAAATTTGTGTAAAAGGTATTTTACATATTATTTATGGAATCTACAAGTTCGAGTACAATGATCCGACTTACTCCGACAAATTATAACATGTGGAAGCCAAGGATGAAAGATTTGAAAAGTTTGAAAATAAAAGGAAAGAACGACCAAGATTGGGCAAAGATAAATAGAAAAACCGTGGCTCATATCCTACAATGGATTGACCATAGAGTTTTTCAACATGTCGCACAAGAGAAGAGTGCGTATAGTCTTTAGGAAGAGCTTGAGAGTATGTACAAATCAAAGATGACTCGAAATAAGACGTTATTGATGCGAAGATTGGTAAACCACAAGCTACGTGGTGGTACTTCTGTAACAGAGCACACGATCCAGTTTCAGGATCTTGTGAACCAGTTGCGCACTTCCGGATGGGTTCTCAAGTATGAGGAACAAGCAATACTACTCCTGAGTTCTCTACCTGATAGCTGGGAGACCATTGTCGTTACTATAAGCAATTCCGCCCTCAACCGCCACGTCACAATACATATGGTGACAGAGTATTGGCAACTCTCGGACCGGCCACACTTTTTGCACTCGAGTTCAAGAGCTGCTAAATACGCATTACGAGACTAACCGGAATCGTTATCAAATTACCTCTAAGTGGAGGACCCTATCGGCGAAAGTAGGCAAGTTCACCGCTATATGAAACATATTGGATCGGGATATGGATTCGTCTACGAGGGATGAAGACATCATGATGCAATCCCTTGAGTTATACAAAGAGGGAATGAATGATGAGTTTGGTTCGTTCAAGGCATGGGACTATTTAAAACTTTATCCATAGTGACATTCTTATCCATCGGTTGGTACTAGGAAAAAAAGCAACGGCAACCTGTGGAGTCCCAAGTCAAAGCATCTATTGATCTCGGAGACGACTTTGAGAACAATCTCTTTGGTGAGGATCCCATTCCTCGTCCGCCCAGAAAATGAAGAAAAAAGAAGGTTAAAAAAAGTTCGTCGACTTCAGTAACGACCTAAATTTTCCAAGTATTGTAATGTTATTATGTGATATTATAACAAGTTCTGTGATTATTTCATTTTTTATTGGATTTGAGAAACGTGATGCGTTTCATCATACACTTGATATCGGGCGGCTGCTTTAATTATTACTTTTGAATTAATTAAAGAATGTGACGCTTTTCTTTTACGAACTCGACGCGTTTGCGAGATAACAGCCCTTATAAATAGAAGTCAAATTTTGTTCATTTCTCACACCTTCAAGCTTTCTCTAGCTCTCTCTCTCTCTCTCTCTCTCTCTCTCTCTTTCTCTCTCTCTCTCTTGAGTATTTTGGGTATTTTGGTTGTCGGTTGGTATTTTGGGGTTCTCGGTTGGAATCTCGAGTTGCTTTCGGGACTTTGTCAAATTTTACTGGACCGAGGTGAGTTCAATATTTGAAAACCCAGTACTAGACAAAATAGATATTTTTGGTAAATAATGATTTTGTTACCATGGTAATATTTTTTTACTTATTACCTTTTAAACTCGGTAGATATATTGTGCTTATGTGTCTATATACTACATGCAATATGTATATTTGAAAAGCATGTTATTATGGGTTATTTGATATCTTGTATTATTATAAGATATAATGTCAAACATGCTTATGACTTGGAATTATGGATTATTGTATTGATGATTTTGATGTAACAGCCGTGCTTTTCAAAATTTGTGATTTACAAAAAGTTTTCCTTCACAATTAGATTCGTCGCAATGGAAGACTTTAAAACAACACGTTTGTTAAAAACAGTTAAACTATTTTAACTACACAATAATATGAAAACCTCCATTACGTCGCAAACTACATCGTTGTTCAAAACCAAGTTCACCACATCATCACAAGTCGATTTTATAACTATGACAAACATAAATATACTACCCATCAGCACCCCATCTCACAAGGCCAACGCACCTAAGCATCCTGCACGAGCACAAGGCACATTTCAAAGAAACAAGTGTCAGCTTTAGCCTCGTGAGTCAGCTTAGTTATTATAACAAAATCATCATATTAAAACGTTCGTAAAACATGTTTAGGTTTAGGGTTATACATCCCAACCCTTACCTTACCCAACCGCACATCATCATTAATCATCACACAATCGAGTTTCATCAATAAACATCTTTTATGATATTTCTCTAAGTTTTATGCCTAGTAGGTTTAGGGTTATACATCCCAACCCTTACCGTCACCAATCGTTACTATCATCATCACCCCAATTTATGTCTTCTGTACAAATATCTCTCTTTACCACTCTCATCGCCTTTATCATCTTTATACAATCACTATTATCAGTAATCATCACTATTATCATAGATCATCATCATCATCTATATCATTGAGCATCTATATATTATATTTAGCTCTCTTCTTACTTTTAGCATGATCATTACTATTAACATCATCATCTTTTAATAGCGTTAGCCATCGAAATCATCATTTATCATCACTACCATTGTTGTCATCATTAAGCATCTATATCATCATTATCGTCTACGTTGTGTTAATATCTTCGTATTAGTCTAATCTATCGTTTTCATCTCTAATCTTGTTAACGTCGCATTAGTCATAAAATCATCGCATTTAAGACATGTATAGAACAAGATTATGTGCAGGGAATTAATTCCCAACCCGCAACTTGACCCACCCGCATCATATCACATATTTCCACATTGTCAAGCATCATCATAAGCATCGTTAAGAACATCATAAACATCTAGACAATCGTTTACATCATTACCCTCACAGGCATCGTAATTCATCTCTACCATAACTTTATACGTCTTACTTTATTAGGGTCTATCATCAACTTTACAAACATCGCTACCCCACATGCCCCATGCATGCTTGGCACTACCGAGGTTCCAAGGTCCAACCACACTGGCATCGCTCCATATGTGTGCCTGGCAACTACTAAGTTCCAAGGTCCCCCGCAAATGGTAAAAGTTCACTAAGCGATGGTACAACGCAAGGCGCGACTCCCACTTATACGCCCACTCCTGTGACCACCTCCGCTGTAGTTACTCCGACATAATCGTTCAGGTGAAGGTACAAACGTTGCCCCAAACCGCCCGTGATAGGCCCTCCTTCCACCAACGTGGTGTTATTCATATCGACAACCTCCACAAGTCGAGCACCACTCCAGTATACCTGTACTAAACTTACAAGTACACCATGTGTTGTCAGGGTTGTCTAGAAAACCCGACAACTAACCATCACTTCCTAACATTTCCTAGAAGACACACTTTTCCTACTAAGCATCCTCTTTACATCTTGGAGTATGTCTACCCCCATCCATAACTTCATTTACCTCATAATTTAATCACCCTTTTACATTCATTAACTTCACAAATCAACATATTAATCCATCATAAATCATCGATTCATATACATGCATCACAAACTACCCATAAATCTTTTGCATATCATCAAAGATACATCTCATGCAACATAAACAAGCATATAATCAAACATATATATTCAGATCTAGTTAGATCATCTTGAAATCGTATTACTTTCTAAAATCGATTTTGTCTTCTTGCTCGATTTTGAAAAATAACTGAACTCACCTCAAAACCAGAAAATAAACAACTGTGAGTGTAGATCTGACAAGCTTCACACACGGATCGTCAAAATCTGGTCTTGCATGCAACGGAACACTCCTCAAGAACTCCAAAAACGGAACCAAAGCCGAAAACTAGCCCGAAACGGCGTCTCGGTACATCCCGTATCTCCAATACTTGTACCTAACGAAACCCGACAATACCAAACGTCCCTAAGCCTTAGATTTGCTCTCAAATTTGACAGAGTTTTGGTACAAGTGTGAAAGAACTCAAGAAAACCGAATAAAATATCAAACATATTTATAGGCGCCAAAAAGCCTCGTCGCGCCGCGACCGCCCTACATCACATGATGTGACACTGCAGACGTCTGACACACGCCAAATCTGACACACGCAACCGCGGCGCGTCACGTAGATATCCCTGACGCGTCACGTCAGGCCCTTGTTCCGACTTTTTTGCATTTTTTTTCTCTTCCTTTTAATCTTTTTCATTCTTTTCTAAATTTACAAGTTTTAATTCTTTTCTCACAATTTTCTTTTTATATCTTTTAACCCTTTTACAACTTTTTAATTCTTTTCTAAATTTACAACTTTTAATTATGCTTCTTAACATTTAAACTTCATAATATACAATTCCTTTTCTCATTTCTAAATGTATTTCTTATAACTCCATTAATATCTCCCCTTTATTCGTCTAAAAATATTAAAATAACTTCTGGAGAATTCCGGTCGTTACATTTGAGGCCTTTTGGTGGGGGTAGTCTTATCCCTAAATTATTATGCCTAGTAGGTATTACCTTCTAGGAAAGTGCTAGCCAAGTTGGGTTGCCGGGTGTTCATGACACGTCTGGTGACAATGTGGAGAGTATTTATACTCATTGGAGTGATGTTTGGTGCGAGAGTTAATCACCTTATTAAACATCATGTGGGTTGTAGGAGGTGCGAAAGGTAGTCACCGTTAATCCTACATCTGAATGGCAAAGTGGGATACGATGTATAGCCTGTCGTTGTCGCCGGAGTAACGATAGTGGTAGATCTTAACATTTTAAAATCAAAAGGAGTCGCGCACCAATGATTCGCAATGATTCTAAAATGGTTAGAAACACGACTCGTGAAGTGGGTCTAAGTTAAGGGTAGAAATACTTATTCTAGACTCATTGAGGTTATGATGATATTTTATATATCTTTATGAATATTGTGACATGTTATTTTGAATACGTGTCTATTTGTGTATAGTTGACCGAATATGTGTAAATGTTTTATGATGAGACGGTCAACTATATATTTGGGCGGGATGCTATTTATTTATTTAACACTTTCATCAAATATTTGTATATTGTTTTAATTGGATTTGTTTTGGTAAAACTCTATTGACTCACGAGGCTTTATAGCTGACACTTGTTTCTTCGAAATATGTCTTGTACTCCTGCAGGTTGATTAGAGATTCTGCTTGTGTGAGATGGGAACTATGGGTTATACCCTTTATGTTTACTTATGTATTTGTTGTTTTGAAATTGTACGTTTCGGTGTGATTTTCGAAGTGTGTTAAACTTTTATCGTTTTGATAGGATGTATTTTATGTAAAAGACTTCTGTTGCTTTATTTCTGATGTTTTTAGTAAAAGGTTTTTGTTGGTTGAAATTTTTTGAAAAATCGCGTCGCCACAACTTTGGACACTTCCGGGCGTAATTCTTCCATTCAAACTGACTTGGCTTTCGGGAAAAAGCAAACGATTACCACAGTTCACGAAATGGAAGGATTGAAGTTTATAACGGTGTCGACAGCCGGTGTAGAAGACGAGAATGACTGGAGATCCATTCTCGAGGTGAAACGGAAAATTCACGAAAAATATAATTTAATTTAGTCGTACTAGTTTATCTATTTGATTTTTAGTAGATTATTTTAGTAATTTTAGTAGTTTAAGTTTTTGGTACACAACAACGAATGTTTGTACAAGAGGGATGAATACAAACTTAAGTTTTTTAATTAATCGCACAAATTTATACTTTTAGTATAATTCTCATTGATTAAAGAATCAAGAATTCCATGTTTGAGGAAGCGAAAATTCCTAATACAATAAAAAGATGACAGTTAAGGTATCTAACACATAGGCGAACTTCTCTTAAACAACTAATATTTAGGAGGTCCAGCCATGGAAATGTTTGATTCTACACTTAAGCAAACTCTAAAACATTGCCTTTGTTTAAAAGCTTGGAGCTCAGTTCTTTGAGTGAAATGTTCAGTGAGTGTCGTGTTTTGCATGTTGTGAATGAATGTCTATTTCTAGATGTTCTTGGCCCATATTTTGGAAGATCCTTTACGTGATGACATGACAATCAGAAAAGACATAAATAATAATAAAACAAATAGGCAAGTGGTCTAAGAAGATTCCTCCCTTTGGTAATATAATATTTATTTATCTTATTTTTTTATCTTGAAATCTAACTTTTCTTTTTCATGTTAGAAATTTCTTCATCAATCAAGCTTCTTCATATCTGATTTTACTAAAGATGTAGTTGTTAGTCATACTTTAGTACTTGAGAAATCTTTAATATCTTTTTTTTAGAGATAGCTTTAACCTTTTCTAGAGGTAAAGTTTGATCTTGTTTGTATCTTTCAGAAAATATAAAAAAGTGCTAATACTTTTATATATAAGATCAAAGGCATAGTTGAACAACATATGTTCAGCCTTTAATAAAATTACATTTGTCAGATAGAGCTTTAAAAGAAATACAATTCATAACTTCGCTAAAGAGTGTATTTGATCTGACATAATATATATTGTCTTCAGTGAGAGGTTTTTAGTGATTAGCGTTTTCTCTAGAAGGCATGTTCAGTTGATGTTTGTCAATTTCCAGAGCTGTAAATGAACCGAACGTTCAAGAACCGTACGTGAAATTGTTCGGCGAGAAGTTCGTTTATGTTCGTTTGTCTAATAAACGAACGAACATAAGCAAGATTTTCCATTCGTTTAATTAAACAAACAAACACGAACAGAGCTCTCGTTCGTTCATTTATGTTCGTGAATGTTCGTTTATCTGTTCGTTTATGTTCGATTACATTTTTATAAGTATATATTTATATTATATGTGTGCATTTAAATATAGTGTTTATTTTTGTTTAATAGTGTTGGATTTGTATTATAACGCGTGTTCCTTCATTTACGTTTGTTTATCATTTAAATGAACGAACAAATTTGTACACGAACTAACACGAACAAGCCCCGTTCGTGTTCGTTCGGTTCATTTACAACCCTATCAATTACTCATCTTAAAGGCTTCAGAGTCTTTACACATCTCAAAAGGCTTTGAAGTCTTTGACGCATCTAAAATGCTTCAAAGTCTTATAACTTTGTCTTCCACTAAAACTCACTCTTTGTAGATACCTTATCGTTTGTAACTTTTATGTTAGAAACTTAACAACACATGTTTAATTTCAGTCTAACTGAAAGTGTGTTTTTGCTATTCTCAAATCTTTCATATTACAGTGAACAGGTTTGATTATTGCCTGAAATGATTATCTCCCCATAAGTTTTTAAACTCTAGGAATGTAATATTTTTAATTCTAATGAAATGGAATGTTGGTATTTTTATTTTATTTATTTAACTTCTGTAACACCCAGAAATGGGCCTAGTTGTACCATATGCTTATAAGGTTGTATCGTTGTGATTTTAATAAGAATTTGCAATATAAGAGACGAAGATGTTAGTTATATTAAATGAGATGTTGAATAAAAGTTGAGGTTAACAAATAATAGTTATTAATTATTAAACGGTTTTGAATAAGGATTCGGTAAATATCACTGTTAGTTGAAAAGGGTGAACGGGTATTAAGTTGTAAGTTAAAATGGGGAAACAAAATACCCACTTGTGGATAATGTTAGAAGTTTAGAACCAAGGTCGGTTCTTATCTCTTCATATACACAGACATAGGTACAAACACATTCTAACACACACTAACACTCTCTACACTCTCTTTGATCTTGAAATCTTGAAGGAGAAATCAAAAGGGAAATCATCAAGTTCTATTTCCAGCACCAAACTCAACCTTATAGCTAGCTAATATCCATCTTCTTCTTCTTTGTAAGTTCATCATCTCCATGTTCCATGTTCTTGAGTTCTAGGTCAAAAGATGACCAAATCTGAAATTAGAGTTCAAAAGCCAAACCTTTATGTTGTAATTAGTTCTTATATCAGTTCTAAGTGATTAAAACTCAAATTCTTGAATTAAAGTGTTGAAATTGGGTGGGTTTGATTTAAGTGTTCAAATGGGTCAAAAAGAAGGTTAAACCCATTGGATTCTTGAATTGGCTTTTGAAATAAGTTATGTGTATGTTAATAGCTTTGTTTGATGTCAAATAACCTTAGTGAAGTGCTGGAAATCAATTTGGAACATTTTGGTTGTGGTTTAGGTTGAAATTAGTTGAGGATTAGCTATTTTTAAATCCTGACAGCTTACAAACAACGATCTAGAAAAATCATATAAAATCAATGCTACATCGTTAGAAGGCCTATTATACGTCATCCTGAAGCTTGAATAGTCTACTGTATTTCATGTTTAGAGACTAGCAGCTAATTAAATTGTTAAATGGATCAAAAGTCTTTTTTTCACAACAGGTCGGATTTTAAGAAATAAGGAAAAGAATTAGAAAGCATAAAATGGTCATGTGAAGTTTGTAGCTATTTTATTTGACTTTGAGCATGGTTATAAGGTTACTAGATGAGATTTTGTAAATTATAAAAAAATGCATGAAAGATGAAGAGCATATGTGTAGATGAGTTTACTTGAAACGTGTAAACGCAAAAAATGCATTAATTCAACAAAATATGGGCATTTGGATTAACCAATGACTCTAAGAATGTTTATAAACTAAACGTATAAGAATTGTGGATTAGGAGTGTTAGTTTGATGAATTTCAAGAAATGGCTTAAATTGGATATTTCCTTGTTAATTTAAGTTGGATTTTTGTTTGAATGATGTTAGTAAATACTAAAAAATGAGTAGAAGTGATTTGGGCTTGAATTGCTAACAATTACCGAAATTTTGGTAAAGTTGACTTTGGTCGTCTTTCCGAGTTAGGACCTCAACTCCTTATCATAAGGGGAACAAGATTTCTTTAGAAAGTTTTTCAAAAATGCCGTTTTGGGGTCGAGCCGTTTGAGTCAAAGTTATGGTTATTTGATCGGTTTGGACGAAAATGAGCTTTGTACCTAGTTTTATGTTTTTAGCATAATTTTTGGGAGAAATCTTACATTCTTAAAGATTGAGTTATGATTATATGATATAAAAAAGGTTGCTTGATGTTAGATGCTATATATGTACGTTTATGTGTTAAATTACACACTTTAAAGCATGAAGTCGACTTTAAGGAACCATAGGCATGTCAAGTTGGTTTCCACATGTTATGAATCATGTAAATAGGTTAAATGCTAGTTGAACATGTATTTTTAAGATAGTTTACATAGGTTGGACATATCGGGTGGTGCATTTTGACCTGTTTGTGAAATAGCTTGGTTATTGTGCTTTATTACTTGGTTGTTAAATATAAATAATGAAATGTTAGGTACATCCGAGGATCAAGAGGACCCCGAACACTATATTTGTCTTCTTTAAATTCTACGGGTGAGTGTCAGATAACATAAAAATTAATATAATTGTATTACATATTATTAGTATGTGCCAGTAATTCAACGAAAGGTAATTAATGTTATTGCATGTATGAGATACCTACTGAATGATATGTATGATAAATGAAACATGTAAGAACTTGATCATGATTATCATATGATTATGTTTATGCACGCCATGGGTCCTGAATTAGTCAGCTATGTGTTTGTGATCGGATCAGGATATGGGGGCTATTTATAGTCCTTAAACGAGGCCAGCACAAGGTTTGGGATGCCTTAGGCCTGCGGGTCGATGATAGCGTCAACGGTACCTGGATAGGTATTTAGGGTCTTGCAAACCCAATGTTCCTCGATCAGTTATGAGGATTAGCTGATTGTTGTATCCCACGTAGTCTTTGGCTTCATATAGCAACGGTGGACCGCTGTATGCTCACCCACACGCGCGGTTGATGTGTCTGGTTCCCAGTTAGGAGCGTTGAGACGGGTTAGCTATCCTGCAAGATTATGTTGCCTTCTGACCACGTCAGCTCATCGCGAGATGCTAGAATAGCACTATCTGATGATTATTAATGATTTGTGATATGTGATATGTGATATGCTTATATTGATTATTATGTTATCTTATGCTCACTAGCTTTTAAAGCTAACTCCCTTCTAGTTATATGCTTTGCAAATATTTATGTCTGGTTGTGCCGGTGGTTGCTTTTGTGTTACCGGGACACTTGTGATTTGTTGACAAGTATGATGGTTGGTCGGTATTGATGTTAGTAACACCCGTTTGTAAAAGGTGAATCCTATCAGGTTGTTTTTAATAAAGAAAGTCTCTGATAATTCTTTGCTTGTCTGTTTGTCAAACTGAAATATATTTGAATATAAGTTTTAAAAAGTGAAAATTTGACCTGGAAATCGCGGTGTTACAATCTCAAAATATTAATATATTATTTTATTTTATATGTAAAGAAATGAAAATAAAAAAGAAAATGGTGGTGACATGACAGATAATTATTACAGTTATGACTGTGAGTGTTTAGTTAGTGATAGTGATATGTTATTAATGCTGATGTGGCAGACAATTATAGCAGTTATCCATGTTATCACAACAGATGCTTTTATAATGGTCGATTTATTGCTTTGACTCTCTAAGTTATCGCCCTTCTACGCTGTGTTCCAGAACCAACATTTAGGAAAGAAGTGGAGGGGTTTAGAAGGAATGAAAGGACTAGGTGCGTTCCAGAAAATTTTTATGGAAAGAAGGTGAAAGAAGGGGAAGGAAAATAAACTCAAATTTTCTTTCCTATCTTTCTTCTCAAATGTGGACGGATTTGAAGAGAAAGCTTATGAAAAGGCCATACTACCCTTTATCACGTCGTATTCATCTTCTCCATCATCACCATGCCTTCTTCTTCTAAACCACCTCTTAAAATTCGTTCTACAAAACTTCTTGAATACTTGAAATCCGTTAGTACATTTATCGAGTATTGGAGACAGAAAGAAACTTGGAGGAGAGAGTCTGATGAGATTATATATATATATATATATATATATATATATATATATAGTGTGTAGATAGGATGTACTATATAGATATGTGAATGACTAGATAGGATTTAACGTGTCCTTTCTTGTGATATATATATATACAAGTTATTTACCCTGTGTATAAACATGGGAGACGTTTAAAATAAAATATAAAATTGGATAGTGAGAAATTTAAGGGGTATAGTAAAATAAGTTTATCACCCGTCTTTTCTTCCTTATTGTTAAAGGTTGTCCGAACGAAAGTCTTTTTAAAGATGATGAAGAATGTTGTTTATTATCCATAATTAATACTCAAGAGAATGAAAAAGATGAGAACAGTAAGATCTTTGATGTCAAAGTAAAGAAATATCAAACATAGGTTTAAATATATAATCGTAAACAATATATAGGTGATTATCTATCTATTTTAAATCTAAATCATACAAATAAAGATAAAATTAAAATACTATTTTCACATTTAATATAATAAATCTATTCACCAATATGAAATTTGAAAAATTAAAATAAATAACTCCCGTATGTTAGGTAAAACAAGGTTTTGTTGCCCGCGCGTTCGACGGGTTTTAAGTACTCTTTTCCCGAATAAAAAAAATAAGCAATATATAGAAGCAAATGCGCTTTTTTACCCTATTAGTTTCCAAGTAACATCGTTTTCACACGCAAATGGGCCAAATGGCTTGCAAGAAGAATAGTTTCCAACTAAAAGAGTCTTAACAAAAGTTTATCTATTTGTATCTAAAATTGCAGTTTTATATACATTCCAGTAACGCATATAGAGTATGAATTTTCTAGATGATAAAAGTTCTATTCCTATATACATATTTGACATATTAAGGAGTATGTATCTTAAGATCAAATTAGTAAGAAGTATGTACCCGGAGTTCCACTCCAAAATTATGTATCTTAAATAGTATGATAGGTTTTTAATAATACCTATGTTGAAACATTTATAAAATTAGACAGCATAGCAATGTTTTATTTTGGGAGTCAACATACATGGGCCAGACCCGACCAACATAAGAACAATTACAAACACCTTTTAGCGTTAGAAAACATAAGACATGTCTTATTTTGGGATCAATATAGATCAACACACACAATGAGAGTGAAATTAAATGGAACCTTTTTGCCAATTTATTTAAATTCATCGTTAGCAGCCTTGGAAGTTGCTTGTTGAGCAATCAATGTACCGCTGAAATATGCTATTGTCCTCGAAGCCTCATCTCCTTGAATTCTTGTGTCACTCGTATAAAAAGACAAATGCCATTGTTTCATATCAAGAAATGTGTATAGAACACAAATGCATGTTATTAAAATTTGTATCACTGAAATAAAAAAAAGGATGTCACGGTTTCATCTTTCACTTACCCCGTGTGACCCATTAGAGAGGAAGTATAAAATAAAATTCGATTGCTTAGATTAGTAACCAAAATTGAATGTTATTAAAACTCCGAAGCTTAACTTCAAGTAGCATCAGCAATGTCATTGTTTTATATCTAAAAAACATGCGTATGTAACTTAAATTAGTGTTGGGAAAAAATAAAGGTGGAGAATGTTTAAAATATGTTTTTTTATGACTTAACCTGTGAGTTCTAATATGGCAAAAAGTTTAGAATAAACCATATTCTTGGTGCAATTAGGTAGTTAGGCCTCCTTTTTTTTATTAAGTATTTAAAGACCAGGTACTTCCACATTAACCATTAGCTCAATTTCTTAATAAACTATTGTCCCTTTAATCATGTATTCTACCTTCCTTAGGTTTTACCTAAACATTTATTTAGTTGTTGTATATTATGCAAAGAGTGAGTGAATAATAGGTCATTGAGTACCTGGTAATCAATAGATTTAAAATGCTATAAAATAATGAAAGAGGAAGCGAAATTTGTATTAAACATACCTGCTCATGAATGTAGGGTTCTTTTGTTGGTTTGAAAACAGAACTATTGGTCAAATCCACAGCTGAATCATATTTGATGTACAAAAAGCTTCTATATAGATAAGAAATCAGCAATCAAGAACAAAAAATAGCAGCAAAACCAAACTCTTCAAATTTCTTTCATTTAAATGTATCCCAAATAAGCATAAGGAATGCACACGTGTGGGAAAGTGTTGGTATCATAAAACATACGCTAAGATCTACTAATTGACTTGCATTCAAGATAAGAAATCAGCATTCAAGAAATAACAGGAAGCCCAAAATAACCCATGGAAACCTAAAATGTGGCAATAAAACAAAGCAACAAAAACATATCTTGTTTTCAATAATCACAAAATAACCCATGGAAACCTAAAATGTGGCAATAAAACAAAGCAACAAAAACATATCTTGTTTTCAATAATCACAAAATTGAAGATACTAAGAGAATGGTAGGAATTTATATAAGACAAAATTGTGAGGAAAAGAAATGGTGAAAAGTGAAGCCAACCTTGGAATTAATTCTGACTCTGCATCACGTTCACTTTTTTAGCTGTGATCGACATTTTAGCAAGCTTCTGCATTTGACTAAAGTTAAAACCTTAAAAGAAACAAATTTCAGAAATAATGTTATTTATAAAACCCCAAAACTACAATTCACATAAATATAGTCAAAGTCATTTGCAAGCTCAGCTACTTGTGAGTTGTGAATCAATACCCAAGCACCACGCGCAAATTAATTCATACCCATGTCAAAAGTCGAACACCGCTAAGAAAGAAGATGATGAAGAACTTTCAATCTGTTTAAATTTTCAGACGACATTGGAGTCAAAATATTATCTACTTCAAGCATTCTTCGAACCCATCTTATTGAAGAAGCAGAAGAAGACGTCTATTCTTACTACATATTTTCATAAATTTTCAAGTTTTAAATGTGTCAAATCTATGTGAACCACCAAAAAGAGGTTCAAATATACCTAAACCTCATATACACAGTAGAGTTATATGTTAATTTTGTTCTTATATAGTATGTTTTGCTGCATTCATCCGTTAATAATTATAAAATTCTATCCTTTAGCGTTCCTTTTCTTTCTTTTCTTCTAAATGAGAAAGAATATATTAAACTGAATTCTATAATTTAAGTTGATTCACAATGTTGACCCGCAGTTGATACATAAGTAATATTGTTCGAACATTCATCCAAAATATTAGGCAAAATCTACCACAGACTTCAAAAGGCTCAACACCACTATTAATTGATGAAACAGGAAGCAAACCTAAAATGAACTACTCATTCACTATTCTCTCATAAATTCAAGAACCAACTTAACACTTTTTAAGCTTATAATAAAAGCAAGTTATGTATAGAGATATACAACAATTGGAATCCTATTTTATTATCTAACTATATGATTCTAGTTGTTCAACTTCGTTTTAAAGCACTACTTTGTTCATCTTCCAATTAGAACCCAAACAGTGATATAAATAGAAGAATGAAATTCTCAAACAGTCATGGACTTGAGCAATCTAACAAACAGTTGGCATGCACCGTGAAAACTACGTTGGAAAATCGAATGCCATTATATTCAAATACAAAAATTAACATAGGTATTAACGTACTAAATAGTTCATAATCAGAGTAGAATTGGCTTTTGAAAACCCAATATAAGACTAAGACCAAAGCATTAATACTTACTAAGAAGATAACTAAAGAAGAGGGTTGAAAAAGCATGTCTTGTGATGAGGATTTGTCGAAAGAGCAGATTCGGAATTCAGAGGAGAGCATACATGTGTTAAAATCAACCGATTAAAATGCGAAACAAAACCATACCCTATGGCAGTTCTTCCACAACATGGATATCAAACAGGTCGAATAGAGGAAAGGGTGATGTCACAAACGAAGAGGGGTTTGATTTTGTATCTGCAAAGGAGACGTGTTGCAGGAGGATTTGGGAGTGTATGAGGTATGGGGTGGACTGTAGTACTGTAAGTGGAATGACTTAGGGCATGGATGTGGCAGGTTTAATTTAGGAGAATGGAGAGAACAGTGAAGTATGGAGTCGGTACTCGGTCGCGTGTAAAGATAGCAATCAAGAGTTTTTTTTTAAAAGATATAGGGCCAGGAGTCGAACGGGTTTCTTATGGATATAACAATGTGTTTACCAGCAGACCAATAAAGGATAAGTTGTTGAAGAGCAAAACCAAACTATATATTATCAAAAATCACTCTAGATGTGCAGTGACATTTTGCCTTGCAAAATGTTAGTATTTAAATAAATTTGATTTATCTATATATGAACTATTGATATTAGTTTAATAAATTATATCTCACGGGTGCTAAAATAATAATAAGATTATAAATATAATTAATTTATATTTAATATATAACCATCTTAATCAATTAAATATATGAAAAGTTTGAAAAGTATGTAAACTACTAAAGTATAAGTTAAATTAAGAAATGTGAATATTGGGATTAAGAATGATGACATCGTATTTGTTTGTAATCCTAATTTATTTATTTTTTAAAAAGGCTCCTATTGGTTGATTTATATTTTAAAAAGGAAAGTTTTTCTTAAAAGTCTATTCTTTTAATAATATAGTTAGACTTTTATCTAATTCACATTAGTTTGACTCTAAAAAGTCAAAATCAAAGTTCTAAAATTAAAGAAATTAACGGCTAAGATTAAATCTTTTATTAAATGAAGGGTTCAGATTTTCTAGTAATTTTTTTAAAATTAATATATATATATATATATATATATATATATATATATATATATATGTGTGTGTGTGTGTGTGTGTGTGTGTGTGTGTGTGTGTGTGTGTGTGGAGAAGACAACCTGGTATATAACGATATATATGTAAGGCTATATTTGTAAATTTACAAACTCTATTTTCTTTTCCTTCCTTTATTTTAGGATAATTTCATATATATCCTTATAAACTTTCATTATTACATATATATCCTTACAAACTTATAAATTACGTGTATATCCTTACAAAACCTAGAAACTCTCATATATGCCCAATCACCTATTTTAACTTAAATTAAACTATTTTTAAATTTAGAAATTCTTTTTAAATTGATTTATCTTTTATCTAAAAACTAAAAAAATATAATATTACAAAGATGCCCTCCATAATGTTAAAATTCTAGAATGTAGCATCTTAATCAGATTTGTCAACAAATAACAATTTCTCAATCGAGCTAATCCTGGGCCTAATACTCATAGCAACATGAACCCTTGAAGAAGCATGAACACTGGATAAAACCCTCGAAGAAGCATGAATCTGAGAACCAAAACCCCAAGAAGAAGACTCGTAACCATCGAATCTGAGAACCAAAACCAAAATGAACATCAAAACATCAACTTCAAAACCTAAATCGCCGATTGCAAAGATTGAATCACTATGAAAGCTCCGTAACACGGAAACAAATCTCGAAGTCAAAAACCACACGGAAAAACCAAATCGAAACCAAAAACAAATGAAGAAACGACATACGAACAAACCACACACGAAAAAACCAGAATTAAAACCAACAAACAAATCTCGTGCTATTGATAGATGGAAAAAACCGGAATCGAAACTCAAATTGTCGATGATTTAAAGATGATACCAAACCAACCTTGCAAGAATAGGTGAACCCAAATGGTCATGAAGAACCCTAATCACAACAGAAAATTAAACAGAATCACCAATCACATCAAGGAACATGAATCGGTTCAACATTTTGATGTAAATCAAACCTTCTGAACTCTTTTTTTTACGGATCGGTTTGGAACACACATGGGATTGATTTTGCAGAAATCGATCTTGCACAATGAAGACACAGATGGGATCGATTTGGAACAGGCTTTAACTACTATTTCTTTTTCTTTTTTTCTTTTTTGATTAGGGAGGGCATCTTTGTAATATTATATTTTATTAGTTTTTAGATAAAAGATATATCAATTTCAAAAGAATTTCAAAACTTAAAAATGGTTTAATTATAGTTAAAATAGGTGATTGGGCATATATGAGAGTTTCTAGGTTTTGTAAGGATATACACGTAATTTATAAGTTTGTAAGGATATATATGTAATAATGAAAGTTTATAAGGATATATATGAAATTATCCCTATTTTCTTTCCTATTCAGAAACATAAAATTTTAAATAATTTATTTTCTCTTCTTTTCTTTCTTTAACACTTTTTTTTCTTTTCTTTCACACAATGTTAAAGTGTTCAAAGATTTTTAGGATATCCCTCGCTTCTTTCAAATATAAGCATAAGTATGTCTAGCCAAGAAAAAAAAACATATAAGACAATGGAGGTGAGGTTTTTTATATCAATTTTGATACATTTACTCTCCTAACCGACTTAGATTTAACCAATTACAACTAATTTGAACTTTCAAGACTCTAATTTGGTAAAGTATGTGTTTAGGCTCGTTGAAACTATATCTTTTATTGGGTTAATAATATAAAAAATCTTAAATTTTATTTTACTTTTTGGTTTAAACCTTAATATATGTTTTTACATGATTTAAACCTTAAAGTTTAAACCAAAAGTAAAATAAAGTTTAAGGTTTAAATCATGTAAAAACAAAGATTAAGGTTTAAACCAAAAAGTAAAGTAAAATTTAAGGTTTTTTTCAATATTAACCCTTTTTTATTTGGTTACAACTTTAAACATTCAAAAAAGTACTGTCTACTTTTAGGGGTGTAAATGAGCCGAGCTACTCGTGAGCTACTCGAGCTCGGATCGTTAAAAGCTCGAAACGAGCCGAGCCTAAACGAGCTCGAGCCCGAGCTTGACCCTAGATTAAAGCTTATTTATTAAACGAGCTCGAGCCCGAGCCTTGTATATTGGGCTCGTTTAAGCTCGCGAGCTTAAACGAGCTTTGATATAATATTTATTTTTTATTTTTTATTTAATACTTATATAATTGTATTATATATTTTTATATTATTAAATATGAAAAAAGTTTAAAATTCAAAATTCAAATTGTTTATATATCATTATATATAATTTTTTTAATAAAATAACAATTTAAAGTTCAATTTATTTTTATTTATTATTTAAATAATATAAACTATTTTTAAAAAAACAAAAAAATATAAACGAGCTTTAACGAGCTTTGTAAAACACTACGTGAGCCGAGCTCGAGCTTCAAATCACGAGCTCTACTTTTAGCTCTTGAAAGCCTTTCTTTTTAATATTGATTTTTAAATATTTTTATTTGTGTATATAATAATTGATGAAAGTTATAGCAATAAAAATACATTTGAAACAAATCAATTTATAGATTTTTCTTATTATATAACAAGCAAAAAATTTAAAGTCAAAAGTAAAAAAAATGAAAAAGTTAAAAATAGACATTACTTACTTTTGAAACGTAGAGAGTATATTCAAATTTACTTTTATTAAATTTTCACTATATTTCTTGAGTTCATGATTTCATTTTAACTTACAAACATGATTACTATTGAAGCTAACTTTAACAACCTTCATACAATCATACTCGTTGTGACTTTTAAAAGTTAATTTTCCATCATTTACGACAATTTACACATATCAAGCAGTCACACATATAAATGTGGGTTTTTAACAGGAGTTTTTGTTTAGTTTTTCTTTATATTCAAAAAATACATACGTCACATAATGTCATGGCATTGACGTGAGAGGTTCGGCTAATAATTTATAAAATATTATTTAAATAATCATATATTAGGATAATTGTTATAGTTATACAGGTTATTTTAAGAGCTAATTGTCTAAATGTTCCTTCAACTTAGTCAAAACTGTTATTTTTATCCGTTAAGTTTTAAAAGTGGTTGAATGGTCCTTTGTGAACCATTTTGTAGTCATTTTTGTCTTTTCTAACATTGACCGTTAGTTAACTCCGTTAAATCAGAGGTAATTTGGTCTTTTTATAGCTTTTTAAATTTTTATTAATTAAAAATTTAATTAAAACATAAAATAATATTTATCTTTTTTTAATAAAAGAAATATATATTCCCTCAATAAAAACATAATACACATTCTCTCTCTCTCTCCCACTAAGAGCATCTCCAACCAACCTCTATCCCTCCATTTTGAAGGGAAAAACTACTCCAATCAACCTCTATAACTCCCTCTATATATGGAGGGAACAAAAACTCCCTCTATATTCAAAGTGAGAAGATAAGCCCCTCTATCAATGGACCCCACATAAATTATTTACTTTTTCTTTAACTTTTATAACATTATATGTATAATACCTATTAATAATTTGTATTAATTAAAAGGTTTATATATACTTTTAAAAATTAGTATATAAGAAATTTTATTTTGATATAAAAATAATATATTGGAATTAACAATAAGTGAATAAAAGATATATTTATAAAACAAATACATAAACTATAAAATACATTAGACATGAAATGCAATAAACATTTATTCCTAACCCGTAAACATATAGATTAAAATATTGATTAAAATATTTATTAAATATATGATTTATTAATTATTTACTATTGTAATATTAATATATATAAATTATAGTTATTGTATTTAAAAAAAAATATTTATTATTAGTGGAATATGGGTCCCACTAGTTTTGGAGGGATGAATAGAGTGTATGGTTGGAGTTGGAATTTTGTTTAGAGTGGATGGTCCCACCATAAATAGAGATAAAGTGTGAATTATAGAGGTGAAGGTTGGAGTTGCTCTAATAACACTCTCCCCCTCTCTCTCCTCTATCACTCTCACTCTCTTGGTTACTTACCTACAACCGCCACCGCCACCGCCACCACCACTACCACCATCCATCGCCAGTCTTTTTCTTTGTGCTCCATCTCCTCTCACCCTCACCACCGTCACACCGCCAACTCTCACTCTCTATCTTCAACAACTCTTTACAGCTTCTCTACGCAGGCAACCACATGGGGTTCATGTTCGTTCCCTCCGGCAAGATTGAGGCTCGCCGAACACAATACATGGCTGCCACTTTTTAAGTCAAATCCAACCACCGTCACACCACCACCGTTGTCACACCGACACCGTCTCTCTATCTAACTATCTCTCTCTCTCACTACCAACACCATCACAGAAAACCCTAGCCGCCGCTACCCAACTCCTAGCCACCATATCTAGGTCTCGATTCAAGACCACCACGTAGAAACTCCTAGCCGCCGCTACCACTGTTACTCTGTCCCGATTCAAGATCTTGCCGGTGGTTGTGGTAATACTCGTTATATGTGTGTGGTTCAGACCAGATCCAGGTCAAGATAACCCTAGAAAACTCTAAACATTCTTTTGATTTCGTTGGTAGCGGTGGTTCTGACAAGATCTAGGTCAAGATAACCCTAGAAAACCCTAACCGCCGCAGGTCTCACCCAACGATTTCGTTTGTTTCCGGTGGTGGCTGGTTTCCGGTGGTGTTAGTGAGAGTATTAGATAGAGAGAGAGAGAGAGAGTTAATGGTGGATGAGAGAGACAAAAATATGAGAGAGCTGTTGAGAGGGAAAAAAGAGAGAGATATGGGAGGATGAGAGAGAGGTGGTGGTGGGTGTGGTTGCCGGTGATAGGATGAGAGAGAGAGGGGGCGGTGGTGGGTATGGTTGGCGGCGATAAGATGGGAGAGAGAGAGAGGTGGTGGTGGTGGGTGCTGTTGACTAAAAACGTACACTTAAAAATAGATATTAGTGATAAATATATAATATTAGATATTAATTAATTAATTAATAAATATTAAATTGAATAAATAATATAATAAATGAATAATAAAAACAAGGGTAAAATTGTCATTTTATCCTGTTTTAACAGAGAAGACTAACGTCCACCGTTAGAAAGGACTAAAATGGCTACAAAATGGTTCACAACGGACCATCCATACCACTTTTAAACTTAAAGAACCAAAATGACAGTTTTAACTAAATTTAAGGACCATTTGAACAATTAACTCTTATTTTAATAATTATGGACATGATTTAAAAAAACATATATAACAATTATCCTAATTAATAATTATTTAAAGAACACAAAATATTTACTTTTCTCCACTATTTTTAATTTTTTGAATCTAATATCATGTACACCAGTTTTTTCTATAGAAGCGGACGTTCTTAATGTCCTTAAAAAATATTGTGTTCCCTCCTATATTACAATTTCCTCCTTAAAATATTTAACTTCTCTCTTAAATTTTCCATTCTAAAGGTCAGATTGTAGGCTTTAAGTTCATGGAGACCGGTTTAAGTAAATAATTGGTGCTTTTGAGAAAAAGTAATAAAGACTAGTTTTTTGATTAAGAACCAATCCCCTTGACTATTCCTCCAAAGGTTTAGTTATTTACTTAGGAACTGGTCCCATAGTTTTAGCAACTACATAAAAACTGGTTTTTTGATAAACCGGTTTACATAAGGAGGCCTAAATTACAAATTGTGTAGTAGTGATCATTACTTTAAAACAATTTAAATTTGATGTTTTTCGAGTAACTGCTTGGTCTGTTTCCTATGATTTCACAACTGTGGATATTCAAATGTTATAAATACATAGATATTTTTTTGGTAAAGTTTTTGAAATGTATCAAACTTTAAATCTTTTACCATTATATGTATTGAACTGCTGAAAATCTATCGTTTGTAACAATCTTTTAAAGTGTCGCTATTGCGTGTATTAATCTTTCTATTGTATGCATTAAACTTTGAAAAAAATTCTTTTTTTATGTAACTAAAGCGCATTCAATATCAACAAAATTAAAAGTTTGATACACATAATAGAACCTCTTAAAATTTAATATATATAATAGCAAAACATGTAAAGTTAAATATATTTTGAAGTATAATACGAAACCAGAAAATGACTAAAGGAACCGATGATCCAATGCCAACTGCAGTTAGAAAAAGATTTAAAGTAGGGGACCATGCATACAAGCAAAAAACTAAAACAAAGAGAGCACCTTCAGGCTTCAGCTAACTAAGAGAAAAACCGAGAATGTGTAAAAGAAAACAAGCCATCTAGTTAACTCAATGGAGCAGGATTTGATAACGATCTTTCGATGCCTAAACTTTTGTTGAGATCCACCTGTAGGTTCATAGCTAGAATTCAAAGAGACGATCCGATGGCTTCCTCTTGTCATGTTAAAAGATAATCTGATTTTGATGAGTCTATATAAAAAGTATAGAAACATCCAAATTGTAGGTTGCCAAAGTGGATTATCGTTATTCACTAGATCCTCTACCAGATTGATGTTGTCCATTCTTTTATTCCACCACTTCACACCTAGATCTAAAGCCGTTAATTGAAAATCTTGATACCCCACATTGCATTGATTCTATGTTATCTTCATATCTCGTACATAAGATGGTATGTGGATATGATCCGAACCGATTTTCTTTAAAAGATCTATGTCCGGAAGTCTACTCAATCGCATCAATCATATTAAATAGAGTAAATTACAAATTTTGTCCATGTGGTTTATAAAAAAACTTCACTTTTTTTTATTATTAAAAATTGCAATGACAGTCATCGTGGTTTACATTTTGTTACAAGTTCGGTCCTTTGCACAAACGAACGTTTATTTTTCTGTAAGTACCCCCTCATCAGGGGTGTCTTTAAGGGAGTGCAGGAGGTGCGACCGCACAGGGCCCACGTTTCAGAGGGGGCCCAAAATTTTTATACTTATATGATATATATGTATAACTTTATAATTCTTCAAAATCAACTTAAAAAGATATAGTAAGAAGCTCGAATTTAAAATAATTTTTACGTAAGCCCAAAAGTAGATTTAGGGATTTAATGACAAAGATCTTAAGTCATAATTGTAGCCAATTGAAATAGCATGTATAATGATCATGCTGCAAATGAATTTTATATGTAGTTAAAGTTGTTTGACACGTATTTACGTTTTTAAAGTATCAAACTAACATTACTTTAAAATTTCTGTAACAAGACAATTGTCTTCCTTATGCAGTTATTGCATATAGAGTCTTGTTGACTGTTACAATAATGTTTACATATGTATAAACAAGTTTCTCAAAATTAAAGTGTTGTAATCTTACTTATAGTCCAGGATATCATAACAATTGATAATGATAGTTATTGGGAATCACATCCTAAAGGGTATTGATTATGAAAAGTTGATTCATAATTTTGCTTCTAATAATGCTAGGAGAACTTCATTATTAAAGTAACTATTTAAGATAAACTATTTATACTCGAGATATTTGTTGCCTGGTAGCATTATGCAATGACAAAAATACAATTTATTTAGATTGAGGGTATTCTTTGAGTATTTTTTTTCGGGTTTGCAATTAATCCACTCGAGTTAACGAGGTTTCTGATATTGTTCCGGTATTTTAGGGCTTAAATCTAAAACAATCTATGTGAAACTTTGTTAATCAAATCACTAGTGACACTAGCTCGGACAAGTCAAAATTTTCCACATCGTTTGCAAAATTAATGAACGGTGGCCCGTGTCACCACCGAACCTAGCATAGTTCGGCCCTCGTGTGTGTTTATAAAAAAGGTCCCATAATTTCTCTTCGCACAGGGCCCAAGAATTTCACGAGACGCCCCTGCCCCTCATATACCTTGCACATGAGGGTATATTTGTCATTTTCACACTAATCCATGTTTCCAAACATATACTTCATCACTCTCATCTCTCACAACCGTCCCCCTCACACACAGACCACTGCCACCATCGGAACTACCACCACCACCATTCGAATTTAATTTGAGATGATAAACAAATTTAATCATGAAACATATATTTAAACAAATCAAAATAGTAAGATGATGAACAAAAACAAAAACTGAGATCATAAATCTAAAAATTACACAAACACAACGGAAAAAACCCCTAAATTTACATAACAAAAAACCCAAAAGTTACATCCTTTCAATGAATATTATGTATCAAGAAAAATGAAACCAAATAAACAATTTAATTTGAGTTACGTTCAACCAGATGAATTAATGATAAACAAAATCATACAAACACAGCAAAACCCTAATCAATTAAATTTGAGATGATAATAAAAAAGTTTCAATCAAAAAATTGCAATTGCACCTTGGAGAAAACCCAAATCTAAGATTAGTTCGAGAGAGTGTGTGTGTGTGTTTGTGGTGGTGTGACTTCCGAGATGCACCTTGGAGAAAACCCTAGATCGCAAATTTTCCACTGGGATGTTGGCGGAGGCGGGTGCGCAAGGGTTAGAGAGAGAACGAGGCTCGACCGATGGCGGTGGTCGGACTTCCGATGATGGCGTTGGAGGTAGTTAGTTCAGATGGTGAACTTCGATGGCGGTGGTGATGGTTGCCCGGTGGTGGGGTCGGTTGGTTCAGATTGTGGACTTCGTTGATAACGGTGGTGATGGTTGTCTAGCGGCGGTGGTTGGTTCGGATGGTGGTGGTGGCGGCGATGGTTGGTTCGAATGGTGGTGGTGGTTAGTTATGATGGTAGCACTGGTTTCAGATGGTGGAGAGAGAGTCTTAATTTTTTTTTTTTTTAACGCAAAGTTAGTTGTTAGTAAGTTAGTAAACCCCAAATTATAATTAAACTCCAATGCCAAGGAGAGAGAGTCTTAATAGTATTAGGGTTTGCAAATGTGAGAGAAAGAGATGAGTATATGAATTTTGGGGAGAATGGTGTTTCGTTAAATGAATAAGTTAGAGTCTAGATTCCCCTCTTATATGTCTTCAATTTTATCAATGGATACTCACAGAACCGTTACGGTCACTACAACCTTTCTATGAGTTTAATAAAGCTCTTCATTCTCACTAATATGGCCTAATCTTTTTATGCCAAAAATTAGCAGACATTGTTGAGTATATATATAGCTTCCTCCTAGAACTACAGCAACCTCGTTCATATATAGATTTACATTTCAGTGACTATATGCAATTATGAATTCCCTCTCTATAAACACTGACACTTGTTTATAGCGTTAATGAGAAAGTAACCGTTTCATAACTTTGTTACATATTGAAAGAAAAATATATTAGGATTACACTAATTACATCAGTTAATCCCCTAAAACTATGATACACTGATTCCTAAATGTACCATATATATATAGGAAGAAGTTCCATTGAGAACCATTTTTAGTGCGAGAATCGCGAGAACCAATCTAAGCCGTCCAATTCCTCCTCTTTCAAATTGCCCACCCATGAACCCTAAACCCTCTGCGCTACACTTGATTTTCCCACGTTCTCCATCCATTAATTTCACTTATCAAATCAACGGCTAAGATTGGTTCTCGCACTAAAATCGGTTCTCAATGAAACCCTCTCATATAAACCCCCCCATTAAACAAAAACCCCAAAGTCTCAATCTCAGCCACTCATCTAAAAGGGCAAGATGGGAAATTAAAATTTTGATCAAGAAACTCACGCATGCTCAAGCTCTTCCAAAAAACTCATTTTTTTTATTTTTTTTACCCCTCATATCTTTAAATGACCATAACTATTTCAATTTTTTGAATTTGAGCAAAAAAAATTATACCAATCTTCTCATTTTTTAATCCTCTTTCAAACGAGACCACTCTTCCTATATTTCTGGAAAAAAAAATTCGACGAAAAATGACGAAAATGATATAAATGACGAAATTAATCATTTTCGTCACCTGTTGTTATGTCACATAATAGCAGGTCCCGAAAATGATAAATTTTGTCATTTTCATCATTTTCGTCACCTGCTGCTGTTACATTATATATAAGGGTACGAAAATGATTAAAAATGACGAAATTTATCATTTTCGTCACCTGCTATTACATGATATATAAGGGTACGAAAAAAAAAATTCACGAAAATGATGAAAATGACGAAAATTATCATTTTCGGCTGTTGGAAAATAGTAACATCTACCAGTTTAATCATTTTCGACCATCACCTTCATATCCATAACACCTAACAGTTTTCATCATTTTCGGACCCCTGTTCACCTTTTTTTTTACGAAAATGATGAAAATGACTAAAATTATCATTTTCGTCACCTGTTGTTACGTGACATACAAGGGGCACGAAAATGATGAAAAATGATGAAATTTATCATTTTCGTGCCCCTTGTATGTCACGTAACAGAGGTGACGAAAATGATAAATTTCGTCATTTTCATCATTTTCGTGTCCCTTATATATCACGTAAACAGCAGGCCCCGAAAATGATGAAAATGAAGAAATTTATCATTTTCGTCACCTGCTATTACGTTATATACAGGGGGCACGAAAATGATGAAAAATGACGAAATTTATCATTTTCGGCTGCCCCATATATATCACGTGATAGTATGTCCCGAAAATGATAAATTTCATCATTTTCGTGCCCCTTGTATGTCACCTCACAACAAGTGACGAAAATGATAAATTTTGTCATTTTCGTCATCACTTTCATATCTATAACACCTACCAGTTTTTATCATTTTCGTAACCTATTATAACAATCAGTTTTATCATTTTCAGGACATGTTATAACAGTCAGTTTTATCATTTTCAGGACCTGTTATAACAGTCAGTTTTATCATTTTTGGGACCTTTATAACAGCCAGTTTTATCATTTTCGTCATCACTTTCACATCTATAGCACTTACATGTTTTCATCATTTTCGGAACCTGTTATAACAATCAGTTTTATCATTTTCGGGACATGTTATAACAATCAGTTTTATCATTTTCGGGACCTGTTTAATGGGTTTCATCAGTTTTATCATTTTCGCAACTGTTATAACAGTCAGCCAGTTTTTATCATTTTCGTCAAAAAAAAAATTCAGAAATATAGGAAGAGTGGTCTCATTTGAAAGAGAATTAAAAAATGAGTAGATTGATATAATTTTTTTGCTCAAATTCTAAAAATTGAAATAGTTATAGTCATTTAAAGATCTAAGCGGTAAAAAAAATTTAAAAAAAAGGGGTTTTAAGATGGCTGGAAGAAATCGTGAGTTTATAACCAATTTTTAATGATTCCCATAATACCCTTTCTTCTAAAATTAAGTGTTATAATTGTTTACTTAATTTCAAAAATGTCATTATTAGATCTTGACCATTGATTTGATTAATCTAATGGTCTAGATTTAGACTTTGAGGACTTTGTTTAAGAGGGGTCTTTATTGATACAATTTATATATATATATATATAAATTGGATCAATAAAGAACCACTTCTTAAACAAAGAACCTAAAGAACCAATCTGAACAATTGAATCATCAAAATCAATGGATGAGATTGATCGATGGCAAAACTGTAATTATTATGTATTAATTTAGGAAGAATAGGGCAAAAATTTAATTATCCCCCCCACACCCACGATTTTAAAAAAAAAAACCCCATAAACTTTAAATTGCCATAACTTTTTAAGTTTTGAGAATTTAATCAAAAAAATTATATTATTCTTTTAGTTTTTTAATCCTCTTTCAAACAAGATCACTCTTCCTATACTTTTCTAAAAAAAATTTGAAAATGAACTTTTTTTTTTGTATTTTGGCAGCAATACAGGAAAAAAACCCTTTCTTTTTGCATTTTGGCAGCTTTTCGCTAAAAGCTGAATGTCGTCGCAAAAGGTTCGTCTCAGATCAGAAATTAGCGACGATGAAGTTAAATCTGTCGTCGCAGATAAGCAAAGTCGTCGCTAATGACATTGCAGTCATCGCAAATGGTTCGTCTCGGATCATAAATTTTGCGTTTTTCGTTTTTTGCATTTTGCATGTTTATACGGATTTACGTTCTGCATTCAACATGTTTTTTGCATTCTGCATTCTGCATTTTTTTTGCATTTTGCATGTTTTTTGTTTTCTTCATTCTTCATTCTTCATTCTGCATGTTTTTTGCATTTTGCATTCTTCATGTTTTTTTGCATTTCTGCATTCTGCATGTTTTTTGCATTCTGCATTCTTCATTGTGCATGTTTTTTGCATTTTGCATTCTGCATGTTCTGTACAGATTTTGCATTTTGCATTTAAGTTTGAATTAACCCAGCTCAAAATGCAAATTACAGTTTTTGCATTTTGCATTTAGGCTTGAATGAATCAAGCATCTAAGAATTTTGCATTTTGGGCTTGAATGAACCCAACTCAAAATGCAAACTACAGATTTTGCATTTTGAGTTTGAATGAACACAGCATAAAATGCAAACTTTGCATTTCAAAAAAAAAGTTTCTGAAATATATCAAGTCCGGTCTTGTTTGAAAGATGACGAAAAACTGAATCTAACAGTATAATTTTTTTGTTAAAATTGTTAAAAACGAACGAGTTATATGACCATTTAAAGTAATTGTGGGTTTTTTTTAAGTTTGTTTGGGGGGGATTTGCTTGGGGCTGTAGGCACCGATTTTTCTTTCTTTTTTTTAATTTCCCTTTTTGCCCCTAGACTATGTGACACATGTCATCACCAGAGAGGTTCTTTGTTTAAGGGAGGTTCTTTGTTTAAGGAAGAAGTTCAATTGAGAACCATTTTTATTGCGAGAACCGCGAGATCCAATCTCAGCCGTCCAATTCCCCCTCTTTCAATGTCATTGCGCACCCATGAATTCCTCACATACACCCTGCCACACTTGATCCCCCACGCTCTCCATCCATGAATTTCACTTATCAAATTAACGGCTAAGATTGGTTCTCGCACTAAAATCGGTTCTCAATGGAACCCTCCCCTATATATATATATATATATATATATATATATATATATATAGACAAACGCGCTAACAACGGTTCTCGCATGAACTTTATATATATATATATATATATATATATATATATATATATATATATATATATATATATATATATATATATATATAGACAAAAGTTAATGCGAGAACCGTTGTTAGCGCGAGAACCTCGAGAACCAATTTGAGCCGTCCAATTTCCCCTCTTTCAATGTCATTGCCCACCCATGAATTCCTCACATACACCATGCCACACTTGATTCCCCCATGCTCTTCATCCATGAATTTCACTTATCAAACCAACGGCTAAGATTGGTTCTCGCGGTTCTCGTACTAAAATCGGTTTTCAATTGATCCCCTCCAAGTTTCGACAACCTACGAAAGAATAATTAAACTCTTTTACTACTTACATTTTGGCATAGAATAATATTCAACTTATCGCATTACATTTATAGATGGAATGACAGCCTCACAACCAGAGTTAGTTATTGATCACTCTCTAGTAAGAAGCAAAGAATATATATACAGGATTTGACAGAAAGAATTGCCTCAATCGGGAGATGTGATAATAATCCTTTGCACAAAGTGTGCCTATAGAAATTAAAAATACTTGAACCGATTTTCTTCTTTATCCCTATTTTCATCTGCAAAGAGCAAATAAACTCATTATAAATTTATATATATGAGAATATTGGAAACTAACATTTAAATAAATTACTATACCTTTATAATGGGGGATGTAGCCAACTAAATTCTGGGTTGTCTTGTGTTTAAAGAGATCTTTAAAATTACTGGCACGATTGAAGAAGCGATCATGGCATAGGAAGTAATCTCCTGAAGTTAACTCAAAAGGCGACAAATCTCCACCAATGATATGTTTCCATGTCTTGTAATAATTCAAAGAATTATCTACCAAGTCTCTATCATTGTATACAAGACTGATTCCACACTCTTTTACATTCACACCACCATCTTCCTCCTCCTCTACTATGGTAACACCAATTTCATCACCATCTTCAATCTCATCGTTACTAAATATCCAATGGCTTAACCATACTATATCTTCATCAACTTCTCGGAGAGCAAATATATAACCATAATATACCCACATTCGATTCTTTGTTATATTGTGTACTTTTGTTCTTAGAGAGCTAATTAGCATCCCTGTACCTGAAAATGTGTGCACAAAGCATATATTTATTCCTTCGATTCTTTTCTTCATTAATGATGATGATGATGGTATGCTGAGCGATATTGACGACCCATTGCGTCTATGAGCTAACCATTTTGGAACCTCTTTCCCTGGAAAACATGTGCTGAATATTCCAAATTCGTAAAACATCTGCAATACATGATCAATATGTATGAATATTATGCATACATATTAAGTTTGCAAAAAAGAGGTAGAGAGAGAGAGAATACATGGATTGGAAGTTTCTTAGCATGGCTCCATATGTATCCATCCCAAAGTTGCACGTTGTGATCATTTAAATATTGTAAATCCGTCCACCCCAATTTATGTAAGATGTGGCTATCAATGTGTGCTAGAGCTTGGATTTTGATTACACCCTCAACTTCAGTCAAAGACTCTGAACCCTTATATCCAATTACTGGGGGTGCTAACATGTCTTGATGAAATGAGATTTTCTCAAGCCACGGACAATCGGAAGCAAACAAAAGTTTAACTGTACTTGAAGGGCACAAAACTGACTTCAACATCCTACATTCTGAAAAACTGAGTACCTTAAGCCTACTACAGCTTTTCACACAATCAGGCATGAAATCAATTGGATTCTCATTTAAATACAAATTCTTCAACAATGACATGCTACTGAAGTCCTCTGGAAAGGATTTATTAGTTAATTTATTGTTTATTAGCGACAAGGTTACGAGTGAACGTGGCAAGGAATTCAACGGTTCTAAACTTTGGGGTACCCTGGCAGAGGAAGAGGCATGTGATTTTGTGCCAACAAATTTCCACTTGTACTTCCTCTTATTTTCAAATTCACCAGCACCTAGGCAACCGTTTAATGACAGAGTTCTAACATTTTTTAAGTTTCTAATGCAGTCTCGAAGATTTTTAAGCTTATTGCAGTAGCTCAGATCAAGAACATCAAGTCTATCACATCCACCTATTGATTCACACACATTAATCAAACTTTCACATCCTGTAAGAATCAAACTCTCGAGAGCAGGTAGCCCGGCAAAGCCACCAACTGTAACAAGCTTGGAATAACTCAGATCTAGGTACTTCAATGACCCAAGAAGCTGTTGCACGGAGATCAACCAATCAAGACTATTCTTAAAAAATACATTAATAGACTAAGGAAAAGGAAGTAATATATTTGAATTGCAAACCTTTGGCTTCTTCCAAAGCTGTTCCAGATTGCTGTAAGACATGTCAAGAGCAACCAATTTCTCCATTGGTAAGTCCAAAGGAATATACTTCATTGCGAATCCATGCATGCATAACCCTCTTAAACCTTGTGGAAAATTCTTATATGATCCTTTTAATTTTACATGATTTAGTTGGAGTAGATGTAGCTTATCCATCTTTGTTAATGCATTTGTTCTTAGTTCAATGGTTTGCCTAGGAGAAAATGGGGAAATCGGAACTTCACGAATCGATGGAGATACTCCAAAATTCATGCTCACGTCCGATCGAGATTCATACTCTATAACACTACTTGATCCACGTAGTGGTTGTTTCTCCAATACTCTCATGTCAAGGTAAAGACCTTGAATTTTTGTTGTACCCTAGTTATGTAGATAAAGAATAAAAAGATATCATCATAACAGATGAAGCAAAATAATGAATGCGTATAAAGAGTATGTCATGTTACCTTGTTTTGTTTCAACAAATTGAGTGACTCCTCATTATTCCACACTCGACTACGCTCCCATGGGTTTTCAGGGGATTCTTGACCAACTAAATCTCTCCCCATCTCTTGAAGCAATTGATGCATCTTCAACTTATTGTCTTCAAGTGTGAGAAGACATCTATCAATGAGCATATTAATGCCATATGATGTGAGAAAACCACATTCCTTCAGTATTGCTTCTGCCAATTTTCTATCATTTTCAACAAAAAAACATGCAATATGCTTAAACAATTCTTTGCAATCATCTGATGGCAAAGAATCAAAGCTGATTTGCAAGGCCTTGCGCACATGAGTATGAAATTCTCCGGTGTGTAACATTTTAAATATATCAGCCCAAGTGGCGACATCTTTATTTATTAAAGAGCTACCCAAAACTTTAAGAGCCAAAGGATGACCTCCACAATACTTTGAAGCTCTTGTTGCCTCTTTTTCATAACCTTCGTTTGGATCATATCCTCCAAATGCATGCCAACAAAAAAGCCTTAAAGATTCAGTCTCACTTAAACCAGAAAGTGCATGCTTTGTATGCTGCGGGGGAAAGGTTGCACGAAACAAAGCACGTGTCTGTGTTACTGACCCATCTTTGGTTGTTATTATGATCTTGCTTCGCGGATGAAAATCTTTTGTTCCGATCAAAATATCTACTTGCTTAGAGTTGTTAACACCATCAAGAACAATGAGTGTTTGTTTCTTAGCCAATGCTTTCTCAATTTTGGATGTGCGCACATCTACATTATGCTCTTCGATCATATTTTTCTTTAGAATATCTACAAGTAGATGATTTTGTAAGTGAAGTAGTGCTGTACTGGATTGTTGTGAACATTTTCCTTCAATGTCTTCGATAAAGCTGCTACTTTCAAATTCATGGCGGTGGAACCAATAGATATATTTTGCCAAAGTTGTCTTTCCAATCCCTGCCATTCCCCAGATTGTGAGAACTTCAGCATTAGCTTGTGAGGATGGTCTGTGCAACCAGGAACTTATGGTAATAATATGTGTGTCCATCCCAATTAGTTCGGGATTTATATTCCGCAATTGTACATTTATTTTGCGACTAATATCCCTAACTATTTCTTCTACAAGCAAGGTCTCCCTGAAAATTGATCCAATTAAATTATCAAGATACAACCAACCAACGTAAATCCACACACACATACACACACACACACACACACACACACACACATATATATATATATATATATATATATATATATAGGGGAGGGTTTATGCGAGAACCGTTGTTAGTGCGAGAACCAATCTCAGTCGTTCATTGGATATGGGAAGTATCATGGATGGAGAACGAGGAGGGATAGAGTGTGGCAGGGTGTATGTGAGGAATTCATGGGTGGGCAATGATATTGAATGAGGGGGAATTGGACGGCATAGATTGGTTCTCGCGCTAACAAGGGTTCTCGCATGAACTTTTTCATATATATATATATATATATATATATATATATATATATATATATATATATATATATATAGGGGTGATTTCAAACGAGAACTGTTTTTCGTACGAGAACTGCGAGAACCAATCTCAGCCGTTCCTTTAATATGGGAAGTTCATGGATGGAGAGTGTGGAGGGGATCAAGTATGGCAGGGTGTATGTGAGGAATTAATGGGTGGACAATGACATTAAAGGAGGGGGAATTGGACGGCTCAGATTGGTTCTCGCAGGTCTCGTACGAAAAACAGTTCTCGTTTGAACTTTTGCCTGTAAATATATATATATATATATAAATATATATATATATATATATATATATATATATATATATAAATATATATATATATATATATATATAAATATATATATATATATATATATATATATAGGGGAGGATTCAAACAAAACTATTTTTCGTAGGAGAATTGCGAGAACAAATTTTAGCCATAGATTTGATAAGTGGAATTCATGGATGTAGAACGTGGTGATCAAATGTGACATGGTGCATGTGATGAATTCATGAGTGGGTGATGACATTGAAGGAGGGGGTATTGGACGGCTCATATTGTTTCTCGCGGTTCTCGTAATAAAAATGGTTCTCAAATGAACTTTTTCCTGTATATATAGTGCAAAGATCATTTGAGAACCGTTTTTATTGCGAGTATCGCGAGAAACAATCTGAACCGTCCAATTCTCCCTCATTTAGTGTCATTACCAACTCATCTTATGCACCTTGCCACACTCAACCCCCCACGCTCTCCATCCTTGAATTGCACTTACCAAATGAACGGCTATGATTGGTTCTCGTGGTACTCACATTAAACCGGTTCTCAAATGAATCTTACCATACATATATATATATATATATATATACATATATATATATATATATATATATATATATATATATATATATAGGGGAGGGTTCAAACAAGAACTGTTTTTCGTACGATAACCAATCTCTGCCGTTCCTTGGATATGGGAAGTTCATGGATGGAGAGCGTGGAGGGGATCAAGTGTGACAGGGTGTATGTGAGGAATTCATGGGTGGTCAGTGACATTAAAGGAGGTGGAATTTGACGGCTCAGATTGGTTCTCGCAGTTCTTGTACGAAAAACAGTTCTCATTTGAACTTTTGCCTATATATATATATATATATATATATATATATAGAGAGAGAGAGAGAGAGAGAGAGACACACACACACCAAAGATCAAATGCGAACTAAATATATCATTCGCACTGTGCGAATGCTTTGCATTTCATATTGAGAATCGAATTACTCCATTTTTATATTTAATTTGGGTGAATAGTCAAACATTGCGGCTGCTCATTATATTTAATTTCCATGAATTACTTGTGTTGAGTGAATAGCAAACATGAATTATTTATTGAATTTACAATGGATTTATTATTTGAAAATTATAGTAAAATGTGTTAGGTTTTAGATGCGATAATTTTAAGCCGGATGCAGTGTTTTTAAACAAGATGTAGTGGTATTTTAAATGAATCGTTGACTTATTTATCCAAAATGTAGTAGTTTTAAGAAGATTTTATGTTTTTTAAACATGATGGAGTGATTTTAAGTTGAATGCAGTGATTTTGTAAACAAGATGTAGTGTTTTCACCGTCACATATTTTAAAAGTATTTATATTGAATCCTTACCCTACACACACACACACACACACACACACACACACACACACATATATATATATATATATATATATATATATATATATATATATATAGGGTAAGGTTCCAATAGAAACAGTACGCAACGGTAGAAACACTGCATCTAGTATATGACCACTGCATCTTGTTTATAAATCACCCCATCCAACCTTAAATCATTTTATATTATCTAAAAGACATGGAGTTCTCTTAAAACTAGTCCATAATGCGTTAATTAATCGGTGGATTCTCATTTAAGATTCAATATATCTTGTCTACAAAACACTGCATCTAGTATAAAATCACTGCATCTTGTCTAAAAATACCGCATCACATCTCATGTAAATTATTGCATCTTATATATATATATATATATATAGGAGGGTTAATGCGAGAAGTGATTTTATTGCGAGAAATGCGAGAAGCAATTTCAGCCGCTGATTGGTTTTTTATCTTGTGGTTCACATTAATCATAATTAATGTTTTTACTTAATTTAAAAGGGTAAATTAGTAAACAAAAAATACTTTCTCTCTCTTCCCCCAAATTGATTTTTTCTCTCTAACAAATATTTTTTCAGATTTTTTAAATTTACTTTTACTTATTATTTATACAGTGTTCACTACTGAACACAACTTACAATTTACAAGTTTTTCGTTTTGTATAATTCAAAGTTCATCGATGATCATGTTATAAGCATAATACGAGATTTTTAGAACTACTTTTTTTAGAGTTCATTATCGAACACTAGACAAATTTAAAAACTTGATATTATGAATAAAATCAATTAACAAATAATAATATATTCAATCGTGAACAGAAAAATTAATAAAGAAAAGTTAATCACGATTTTCGAGAAAACCCGGCGTTACATAGAAAGCTCACACTTGCCATAGACGACGATGGTGATAGAGAGGTCAGTAGTTGTGAGGAGGTCTACGATGATGGTGGTGAAGGAGGTCGTACATGGTGAGAAGGTTCAAGCCTACCGGAGATTGTTAGGTTGGTGACGGCTGGTGAGGTGAGCCAGAAACATTTGGTGATCATGGTAGGGTGGCAACGTGCTGTAGAAGTGAGGAAGGTGGGGAATGAAAGAAATAGGATGGAGATCTTATGACATTCGTATCGTCCTTCCTTTTCTTTTTCTTACCCAAATGTCACATATTACTTTTTCTTCTACTTTCTCTTTCTTACCCAAATACCTAGTATAACCTAACTTAAACTTTCTCAATCTTTTCCCCACTTTTTGAAATGCTATGAAAAGTAAATATAATATATGTAGATTAAGGTGAGCAAGAACGATATATTGATGTTTAAGAAAGTTATATATAAAAATCCTCTAATAGAAATTCATAATTTTGATTAAATAGGTGGTCTAATATTGAATAGTTAAATTTATTTTATTAAATGAACGATTAAAATTGTTCAATAAATTTAATGCAACTTAGGGTCTGTTTATTTCACGAAATGAATATGAATGAATTGGACTTTGACCAAGGAATTGAAATTCATAGGAATTTGAATTTATATAAATTGGAATTTGTGAGAACTATATCTTATTTAGTTAGTAAAAATTGAAATTGAAATCGACCGTCCACCACCCCCTCCATCGCTACCACACCCCTCTGCCCACCTACCCCGCCCAAACCTCCTACCCCCACTCTATTACCCTACCTTATCCTACCCCCACTCTACCCCTATCCCCACCTTACCTTACTCTGCCTTACTTACCCTACCCTACCCTAATTTAACTCTACCTTACCTCTACCCCCATTGAACTTGCCCACTATCTACCCTACCATTCCTACCCTACCCTTGCTACCCCACCCCTCCCACCTTACTCCAACTTATCTACAATCTACACATACCCTACCTACTCCACCTTACACACCCTACTTCACCCTAAAACACACAATCCAAACCCTTAACTCACCTTACCTATCTACTATACCCCATGCCTACTCTATCTTACCTACCTCACTCCATCGCTACCTACACTCTCACCCCACCCAACCATAGGTTAAGGTAGGGGTGGGTGGGGTGAATAAAAATAGAGTTGGGTTAGGGTGGGGTGGGGTGGGGTGGGTGAGGTAGATAGGATGGGTTGGGTATGGGTAAGATGAATAAGGTGTCATAGAATTGGGTAGAGTGAAGTAGGTATCATGGGGTAGGGTAAGATAGAGTAGCGTGGGTAAGGTTCCATAAAGTAGGGTAGGTTGAAGTAGGTATGATATGGTTGGGTAGAGGTTGGATGAGTAAGGTGGAGTGGAGCAAAGTAGAGTAGGGTAAGGGTAAGGTGGGGTAAGTAAATATGGAGTAGAGTGGGGGTAGGGTATGGGAGGGTAGTGTAGGGGTAAAGTGGACTAGAGTAGGTTTGAGTGAGGTAAGGCATAGGGTAAGGGTGAGTAAGGTGGAGTTAAGTAGGGTAGAGTGGCGTAGGCTATAAAGTGGAAGTAGGGTATGGTAGGGGTAGGGTAGGGTAAGGGTGGGGCAAGGGTAGGGTAAGGGTGGGGGTCAGCTAGGGTAGGCTAAGGTGACGTAGTTAAGGTAGGGGTAAAGACTAGAGTGGGTAGGGGTGTAGTGGGTAGGGTAGGGCAAGTAAGGTGACGTAGTTAGAGGAGGGCAGGGTGAAGTGAGGTGGGGTACGATATGGTGAGGTAAGGTGAGTAAGGTAGGGTGGGGTAAGGATTTGATATGGGAGATGGGTTTGGCAGAGTAGGTAGGGTGGGCGATGGTATAGGAGACAACAATTGTGTTTTGAGATTATTTATGAATTTCAAGAATTCCATCCATTTGGGGAACAAATTCTCAATTCCTTGATTTGAGTAATTCATTGGAATGGTGAAATTCCATTCCACCAATTAAATGAAACTAACACCTCATATGATTTAGGAATTTTCAATCCTAATTCCACCTCATTTCTTCCAATTCATATGAACCAAACGCCCCATTAGTCTTTTATTTATAGAAGATGGGTAGATCAACGACACACACATATATAAAGAGTTTCAAATGAATATTTAGTTGAGAATAAGAGTCTTTATCCTGGCTATTCGTTGATTTGATAGAATAGTTTTTATTATATAAATTACCTAACCATGAATTGTGACGTACATAAATTACAACGGGTGAATTGTCACCGTTAGATCTAATAGGTCTACATTTAATTGATGACTAAGATTTGTTCTCATATTCTCACATAAATATCATTTCTCATATATATATATATATATATATATATATATGTGTGTGTGTGTGTGTGTGTGTGTGTGTGTGTGTGTGTGTGTGTGTGTAGGCAAAAGTTCAAACGAGAGTTGGTTTTAGTCCTAGAACTATTTTTAACGCCATTAATGACTCATTAATAGGGATAATTTAGTAATTTATATATTTACCCAAACGTTAATTGTATCCGGCTGAGCCGTCATTGATTTGCGATGCTTGATTTTTCCGAAATAAACTTCATTAATGCGTCATTAATTAGGCATTCAAAGATTTAAGGGATAAAAGACAAAAAGAAAAAAAAACTTTGGGGAGTTTTTGAAGAGACGCGTGACTTTAAGTAATAATTTGAATTTCCTATTTTGCCCTTTTAAATGAGTAGTTGAGAATTGGCCTATGTGTTATATGTTTAAGGGTGAAACTATGTGGATCATTACGCTATATGTGTGTGTGTGTGTATATATATATGAAAAAGTTCATTTGAGAACCATTTTTAATGCGAGAACCAATCTTAGCCGTCCAATTACCCCTCCTTCAATGTCATCACACACACACACACACACACACATATATATATATATATATATATAAGTTCATTTGTAAACCATTCTTAGTGCAAGAACCGTGAGAACCAATCTTGACCATCCCCCTCTTTCAATTTGATTGTCCACCCATGAATTCCTCATATGTACCTTGCCACACCCATGCACCTTGTGAACCATTTTTAGTACGAGAACCGCGAGAACTAATCTTGACCGTCCAATTCCCCTTGCCCACCCATGACCCAATCTTTAGTAATTAACGAGTCAATCGTTAGCCATTAAAATTATT